>JBAMBO010001915.1:0-85422 GCA_037044535.1 Lordiphosa magnipectinata
CACCATGCGAAGTGCCTTAAAGCACTTTCTGGCAGTACGAAATGTGTTTTGTGTTGATAAAATGTATACAAATATGGATTAATGGGAATCTTATTAATCAGGCTCCGGTCTTCAAAGAAAACATTCGATATTTAGCCTACGATAAGACATAACATGCAGTGAAACTAGAAGAGCATTAGTTGAGTCCGTTTTCAAAATAATGATTTAGTGCGAGTTTGTTTGATTGTTTCTTAGAAAAATTTCTTTCTTCATATGTAAATGAACTATTTTGTAACTCGTTATAAAGTACCATCCAATAGTTTACAGCAATATCAAATGTATACTAGACAATATCTTAAATAATTAATACTAAGAACTGCAAGAACTGCAAGTTAGATTATTTATTCGTTTAACCCCATTTCCAGGCGATATAAACAATTTATTGGTCACATCCGAGCAGCCAATTTATAAGCAAATTGTTAATTTTTATGCCATGGGCATACGTATTACCGATGTTCTGCTAAGTGACCCCATTCTGCACAAATTAAGAGAATCGAATCAAACTTATGATGCTGTCATCACTGAAGTTTTTCTCAACGAGGCGCATTTTGGACTGGCTGAGCATTTCAATGCCCCACTTATAGGACTCGGCACCTTTGGGGCTATCAGTTGGAATACGGATTTGGTAAGTCTTACAGCATACATGCGATATGTGCATTACTGAAACTTCTTCTCTAGGTCGGCTCACCCTCACCGCCATCGTATGTGCCAAATGCCCTGCTAAAATTCACCGATCACATGACTTTGCTAGAACGTGTGGGCAATCTGGCCTTTGCCACTTACGAGTATCTGTTCATGGAATATTACTATTTGCCACAGCAGGAGGTTTTGTATAAGAAATATTTTCCGAACAACAAACAGGACTTCTATGAAATGCGCAAGAATACCGCTTTGGTTCTATTGAATCAGCATGTGTCACTCAGCTTCCCGCGTCCCTATTCACCCAACATGATTGAGGTGGGCGGCATGCATATCAATCGTAAGCGTCAGGCCTTGCCCAAGGATATTGAAGAGTTCATCAATGGTGCGGAACATGGCGTCATCTATTTCTCCATGGGATCCAATTTGAAGAGCAAGAGCTTACCCCTCGAAACACGTCAGGCTCTGATTGACGCTTTTGGCAAACTCAAGCAGCGTGTTTTGTGGAAGTTCGAGGATACCAATTTACCTGGTAAACCCGCGAATGTTTTCATCTCCGACTGGTTTCCGCAAGATGATATTTTGGCCCATAAGAATGTGATTGCGTTCATCACTCACGGTGGTCTGCTAAGCACCACGGAGTCCATTTATCATGGCAAACCCTTTGTGGGTATACCCATCTTTGGTGATCAGTTCCTCAATATGGCACGCGCTGAGGCAAATGGTTATGGTGTGACAGTGCACTTTAAAGAGCTGACAGCTGACAAGCTACTGAAGGCCATAGAACGACTTATACAGAGTCCACAGGCCACCAAAATGGTGCAGGAAATGTCTGCACGCTATCGTGATCAGTTGGAAACACCCCTGGAACGAGCTGTGTACTGGGTGGAGCATGTGAGCAGACACAAGGGAGCCAGGTATCTGAGGAGTGCCTCTCAGGATCTCAACTTTGTGCAGTATCATAATCTGGATGCCATGTTGATACTCTATGGCGGCATTATCTTTGTTTTATATTGCCTCATGTTGCTCATACGTCGTGTGTGGCGTGCGCTACAGGATTGCTTTGCAGGACGAGGCCAGCAGCAGCAGGTGCAACCAAAAGTGAAACGCAATTAAAGCTTAAATCGTCAGCTAGTTCAGATAAGAATATAAGCAAAAGCTTTTGCACCACATTTTTGGCTCATAAAAATTTCATTGGGTGAGTGCGGTTGGTCCTGCCGACGGGCACGAAACTTGTAAACTAAAATGGAAAATATTGTGCACACTGCTATCGAAAAATACTCGCCCTGTCTCTCTATTACTTTCCTTTTGCTTTGGTTTTTTTTTTGTTGCGCATTTTTCGCTGCCAACTTGCTGCACATAGTTAACGCTTCAGTTGTAAAAATGCCCATCAGCATCAGCGCGTTCAAATTTTTAACAGCAACCAACTGAGTGCCACGCCTTCTGCCTGTCCACCTACACCAGGGCTTTTATTTTCTTCATCCAGAGCGCTTTCTGGTAGCTTTGCGTTTTTTTTTTATTTCTTGTTTTTTTTTTGCCGGCCAAAAAGGCGTGTAAAAGTTCTAGCGCAACTTATTGAAACTGTTTTGGGCCATGGCCGACTGTGCTGAAAAATCAGCGTCCGCCGCGGAAATGTTGGCGGCTGGTAATGATGGCCTGACCACCATTAAAAAGGACACAACAAGGCCGGACAATATGGCACATGCCGCAGAAAACTTTAAGCGAAGTTCGCCATTGATTGAGAAAATCGCAGAAAATTAAGCTTGATCAATATTTCATGTGGGATGATTGTCTCTCTAGGGTGGATCAATAAGGTGGCGTTGCGGAGAGACAGTGGCATAGAAAGCTTTTTTGCAAACGGAGAATGAAGTCTAAATTTTATATATGGGGTATATGGGGTTTAGTGACCTATTTCTCTAACAAAATGTCAAGTTTTTTAGATTGTTTGCACTGTTCATCTTTGACTTCGTCCTCTGTAACTCCGATTTTTAAACTGAACGGGAGGAATTCAATCCTTATTATCTCCCCAATCTACGCCACTGCTGAGAGAGGCGGAGTTATACAAAAACGTTGCTTACTTTTTGGATATTCTTTAAGCAACACAACTTTTGTCAAACATTTCCGGTCTGCTAACAGTCTGCTAACAAAATGTTAATATGTTTACATTTATGTAAATGCTCTGTTAATTAACATAAGGAAAGCCTTTTTAACATTTCTTCACTTGAGTAAAGGTTATATCGAAATCGGGCAGGGCCGACTTTAACTTTTTTGTTCGGCACAATCTTACTAATATTTTAAATGTGAAAGTTTGTATGTTCGCCCGGTTGTTACTCAATCACGCACAAATGTCTTAAAGGATTCGGCTGATACTTGGCACTCAGTCAGTTGATAACCTGGACTTGAACATATGCTATATATGTAGCTTTTTTTAAATGGTCAAAAAACCGTGAAATTTGCAAAATTATTTTAAGAGTATTTATTAAAGCGCTTGATATTTTGAAGACAATGCAGGAGTTTGTTAATAGAAAGTGTAGATCCAATGGTCAAAGACGCGCAAAGATTGGATAAATGGCAATTGAAGACTCATCTATTGAAATTTGACAAAATTTTCTTTTGAATATTTACGAAAGCGCAGGTGTTGGTAAATAAGAGACGTAGATTGAACAGTCCAATATATTGCGAAATTTGCCAATTACGTTTCCAAAAATCTCGAAATTTTCAAACATCTCATTTGAGTTTGGATCAAGGCTGCAAACCTCTTAAATTCTGCAGAAGGTTCGGTCCGTGGGTTCGAACCCACTGTAAAGTCCTAGGATCGGTTCGCGGATCGGTTCCTGGAACCTCTGAACGCAAGGTTTTGATTCGAACCTTGGTTCGCTTGAAGGACCTAGCTATTGTAATTATCAAATCCATTAGCTAATATAAACAATTTTTACTTACTGCTTAGTTTAAGCATTATATCTTCCAGGAGCTGTTCATCTATACTAGCTCTTAAATTAGAAGGAACAAACTCTAAGCCCTCTACGCAGTTGTAAAGTAACTAGAAGTAGAGTAAAAATCTCATACAACAAATTTTACGTCTTCTCTCCTGTCAATATTTTTATATGAAAATCTTACATTACTTCTCGTTACTTCAAAACTGCGTAGAGGGCTTAAGTGTTGAAAATGCTCCTTCAACTGATACCTGAGTTGCTGGAACAGCTAGTAGAGTTTACTATATATATACAATATATTATAAGTTTTTGTTTTTATGACCTTTCCAAAATTTTAAACCCATTTATCGATGATTGTAATGTAGGTGGTCTTTGACAATTTCCAAAGAAGTCTATAACATCATTCACAGCTTTTATATTTGATATTTTTTATTGCTTTCAAAAGCTACTCTTCTTCACAATCAGACGTTGGTTTGCAACTGTTTTTTGTAAGCAAAATAAAAAATCTCGGGTCTGAGAATACTGCAGCCAATACTGGTACTGAACTCATAGTAGAAGAATAATTTGCTGAAGATCTTAAAACAATTGCGCGTCGTGAAAACCAAGCGTAATATACATCACTTGGTAGTAATTGTTCCAATTGTTCAAAGCCAAGTTGATTCATCATATAGTCAAACGGTTTCTTTTCGTATAATCTATCATCATCATTCTTTATCTTGTCACTTTATATCAAAAATTATTCACTTTTAGTTAGAAATGCAATCGTTTATAGTGAAATCTCCAGAGATTTATATAATATTATGTTATGTTGAATAAATTAATTAAATTGGTGAACCGAACCTCATTTTTCGATAAAGTGGTCCGAGGAGACAATGATAGCCCCTGGCTCATGGTCCGGTTTGCGAACCCCAAAAAACCCGAACTGAACCAGTTCTCAGGGGTTCGGTTCCGGACCGGTTTGCAGCCTTGGTTTAGATTAATAAAGACGCTAAGATTATTATGAAGATTTGACAGACAACAAGAGTTCACGGGTAAATAAAGGAGGTGTGATCCAAAAAATCGAAAAATCTCCAAAATTCTCATTTGAGTTTGGATTATCATAAAGACGGGTAAGCCGGCGGGTAGAAGGAGTAGATCAAATGGTCAAAACAATCGCAAAATTTGCAAAAATATTATGTCATATATTTAATATGACCAAAAATTATTATGAAGACTTAATGGGCGGCAGTAGTAGACAGGTAAATATAGGAAGTGTATATACATATATACTTAGACCGAACTGTCATTTGAGATTAGATTGTTCTCGAAATTTGCAAAATTTTGGGAATCATTAAGATTTGATAGATGGCAATTGTTGACGCGTCAATAGTTAGATCAAATGGTCCAAAAATTCGCGAAATTTATAATGTAGACAGGTAAATTGACGGGTCAAGATCAAGCGTTCCAAAAAATCCGGAAATTCACAACATTTTATAATTAGTTCAGATTATCATAACGATTTAATAATTGGCTATTAAAGACGGGTAAATAGGAGGTGTCGATCAATCGGTTTATGGAAATTACAAAATTAGAAAAATTCTTATATGAGTTTAGATTGACTTGAACACGGGTAAAACAATGGGTAAGTTTTTGTTTTAGGGCCGATTTCATATCTTCTACATAGCACTATTTGTCACACAAACTAACATATAACAGAGTTAATTATTAGTTTATGTGACGCATAGCAGCTATGTAGAAGATGTGAAATCAGCTCTTAATGAGTTTAGATTATCATGAAGATTGAAAAGATGGCAATTGCCAAGTATGCTTTGTTTTTTCGTTTTGTGTTTAAAATTCTAAAGGGGGCGTAGTACTGCATGCCGGGTACCTGCTAGTGTTTCATGTAAATAAGACTGATGTTGAAAAGCATTTCAATTTTGAATATTTTTGAATATATCTTTGGCAATAAGGAATAACAACTCCAGTGTGTTTTCTCCTTTTTAACAGGAAAATAATTATTAACTTAAATGTAATTGGTCGCAAAGTGAAAATTTTTTACATATTGGAAGCGATTTTACTTGTAGAATATAAGTCTTTTTGAATAAATCAAGTTGATATCTTAGCATTTTGACATACCGACCAAAATTTATTTAGACTTCTCAAGACTTATGTAGACACAAGATGTAAACGGCAAATTCGGCGTCTCGCGGTCCAAGAAAACATGACTTTCATGCAGATCAAGCGCCATTTAAGTATACAGGTATCCAAAAGACGAGTAAATCAAGTTTTGGCAGAAAATGAACACGTTAAATATGCTTCACGCGTGCGCGGACCAAAGTTAATGGCACGCCAATTTTCATTTGCGAAAATATATAAATTTTGAACCAACGAGTTCCATCAGGTTATTTTTACTAATGAGAAAAAGTTCAACCTGGATGGCCCTGACGGCAGTAATAAATATTGGTGCGATTTAAGGCAAGCACGGGAAACATGCCACAAGAGAAATTTCGGTGGTGGTTCACTGATGGTTTGGGTCGCTTTTGGACATGCAGGAAAGTCTCCGCTCTGCTTTATACCAACTAAAACAAATGCGGAGATGTATGTTCAATTGTTAGAAGATGTCCTCGTTAATTTTGCTGGAGCTTTGTATGGAAATATTTGGACATTTCAACAAGACAACGCCCCAATTCATACAGCCTGCTTCACAAAAGACTTCTTTTCTTCAAGAAATATAACAGTATTGGAGTGGCCAGCGATCAGCCCAGATCTAAATCCAATTGAGGATCTATGGGGAATCCTTTCAGCCAAAGTTTATAAAAGTGGCCGTCAGTTTGATACCATAAAACAGCTAAAAGAAGTTTTGGTCGCAGAATGGGAGGAGATTAGCCTTTCAACGCGGGAAAAACTAGTAGACTCTATGCCTGGTAGATTAAATCAGGTTATTAAGCTTAAAGGAAAACATATAACATATAATAAGAACAATTTTGAAAATCACCCTATGCACATTTACTTATTTCTTTATTATGTATAAAGAAAATGCATTATTATTTTAGTTTTTATGCACGACGAAGTGTTTGGTTTGAGATTATTTACTCACTTTCGCTTCCCACTAATCAGTAATTGTTTTCGTGACTTGGCAGTTTACTATTTGCACAATAAACAATAAACTCCGCGTAAATATGGAATTTTTATCAGACACAAAATGTTTATTTGGAACGTAGTAACATTAAGACACTTGTCTGCCAATATCAATGAATAAACATTTTGTTTGACTTTTGATGCCAAACTCAATTAGAACTTGACTGAATGAAAGCCTTTGACCATTTGACAAGGAAATTGCTGTAAAAACTTCATTGACTAAATGGATTCGGTTGTTCTCAATGTGCTGATACTTAATATTTATTTTAAATTAAACTCGTCTCTTATTAAAACGTAGGTATAGGAAACAATTCGTCCCAAATTTGATAACGCTCTTGATTAAAGCCTCCAGTTTTGGCTTTAAGATTCATATCGATTTCCAAATACGCCTGCTCCTTTGAATTGTACAGAGGCCAGTGAAGATCTTTTAAATATTCATCTTGTTGATTGTGCGGATCGCTAATAAAACATTTATTAATATAATAAAATCCCAAATTTGTATACTTTACTTACCTCTTCTTGGCAAACTCCATCCACATGCGCGTAAGGCGTTCAATCATAAAATTTTCCGGATCACTTTCTTTGAGTAGCGGAGTCACAAGCGAAACATGGAACAAGTACAACAGCTCGTCATGATGCACCGCACCTAGGGTAACAAACAAATTAATTCATTTTCCCCAAGTATCCAAATATCTCACCGAAAGTTTGATTGTTGTCAGGATTCTTGAGGAAACTATATCTTCCCTTGTAGCGAAAGTGATAGGTATAAATGGAGGTATGGTTGGCCATCAAATGTAGGAAACGATTAAAGGCCACTCCAATCAAAGCATCGCTGTACAACTCGCCCAGACCCTTGAGTGAAGTGGGATACGCCAGTGTGGTTGCATTTTGGCCCAAATATTTTTCACGTAATACACGACTTGCTAGCCGCGAGTGGGGTGTGTCGCGCTCATAAACCAAAGCTATGGGTGCATAGTGCTCCCAATTGGTATTGTAATTGCTGACAATGGTCTGATTACGCAAATCAACTGAAACGGAGACGAGGTTAGTTAGTAAAGGCATAAAATTGAGGTTCAGTTACTCACAAAATGCACCCGATAGAAACTCAAATTCCGTTATCCCCGTGATGAGAGGAACCTTGTAGAACTCCCCACTCAATGCCGTCTTGAAGGGATCCTCCAGCAGGAAACGTTCTTGACCAAAATCCTGCTCTATAACCAAACGCCAATTGTAAACCGGATTCCAACCAAACTCAAACATGCCGTTGTACGAGCTTACATAGTCCAGCATGGGCTTCTCCCGCAAACAACTGACCATTTCGTTAACGTGCTCCGTGGGACATTTCAATAATGTGGACTGACGTTGAGCCAACTTCAGGTCTGTTCGCTCATACCTAGACTGCCCAAAGGGCGCAGCACTCATGCAAATACCACGATGGAACAAGCCACGCGACATGGGTGACAGCATGTGCAGACCAATACTCAGACTGCCCGCACTATAGCCCAACAGGGTCACTGATCCTGCATCGCCACCAAAATGGTGTATATGCTGCTGTATCCAGCGCAACGCCATCACCTGATCCTTGAGTCCAGCATTGCCAGGTGCCTCAGCACTGCCAGTGGCCAGAAAACCCAAGCTACCCAGACGATAGTTGATGCTGACGAGCACACAATCTCGATCCATAAAATGCTCAGGTCCAGCCAAGTACTTACTCTGACCGGAGAAAACGTAGAAGCCACCCGGATGTATAAACACAATTACCGGCAAGCGACCCTTCACATTTTTCGTATAAACATTAATACGCAGACAGTCCTCGGAGACATCTGTCATATTATCCCAAGGTTGTGGACACATAGGTCCATCCTGGCTGGCATCAAAAGTTTCCGGTGACCAAGGCTTTACCGGTTTGGGGTTCAGGAAGCGCAGTTCTCCCAGCGGTGGTTCGGCATAGCGTATGCCTCGAAAAGCGTGAAAGGGAATACCCAAACGTGATGTCAGATTTGCACCACGAACTCGACCCAGCTCAGTGTCAACCTCAATAGCAAACACTGGCGAGCCGATAGCAAACAGTAGTACGAAGATGTGGATCATTTCAGTAGACACTTACGATTGAGACACTTAATTTCGAGAACTTATATTTATACCGTTCGGGCCTATATGCACGCAGTCTGGAAATATATATGGGGATTTACCCAGAAACCGCGAACCGATTGTGACTAAAATTTCAATGTCGTTTGACATACTAATACGTTGCTGTTCATTTGAATAGTTCGATTTATACAAATTACTAAATTCCAATTTTAAAAAATGCTTTTCAAAATTACTTTTTGTCGGTGGTCCACAGCAGAGAACTGTAAAAATCACTTTTAATTTGATTGCTTTAAACACAAAAACTCTTACTCACAGTTAATCAATCATCCAAATTCAGCGTTGAATATATTCTGCGTCAGAGCCAGAGTTTTTTGATCCAACATTTATGTGTTCGGTCGAACAAATCTTGGCGTAAAATGCATCTCTCATTGCTCTCTCTCAGAGTCTCTCTCACCCTTTGTCCATATCTGTCAGCAGCGTCTTTGCAAGAGTTTACTTATACCAGGTGATTCTCAGTCATTCTAATCAATTGTCATTGATTGGAATGAAGATTGGAATGAAGACGAACTTGATTATAACCAGAGTGCCAACAATATGATTGAATACAACTCAACAGCGAACATGTTGTGTATGCAAGTTTGATGCGTAGAGCGCAATGCCAGTTATTGGACGAACGTTTTGCAATCAAACGAAGCCTTTTCTCTGGTCCACCACAGATGAGAGAAGGGTAGATAGTACCTTTGCTTAGTCCCTCTTCTCTGTTTGCTGCGCTGCTACGGCGCTCAGGTTGGATCCTCGCCCTGTCTTGCTCTGTCGCAGTTAAACCATATAATGGCTGATTGGTGGGAGTGAAACAGGGCTCAGTTTCGAGTTCGTGACGAAGACGGTTGCAGTTGCAAACAGAACTTCGTTCGACAGAGCAAACGTATAGTCTAGATTTAGATGGTCGTTGGGTCCACAGAGGTCTTTTGATTGGCCAAATATTTGGAAAATACATTCGACTAATGCAGTGTCAAACGGAACTGTTGGATAATACAAGGTTTCTGCAAATAATATAGCGAATTTTGTTTTTTTTTTTCTAAAAGTATTTATTCAACTATTAATATCTATTTTGTCCCTTTCAAAATAATCCCCCCCACTTAAAAATATTATTTTTTGTGACCTTGTTTAGCTCCTCCTTCGATGCCGTCTTTCGTGTCGTAGCGTCGTCCTTTCATGGTCATCTTTAGTTTTGGGAACAGCAAAAAGTCACAAGGGGATGGGTAGGTAATAGAGCAGAGTTCCCCAGCCATTGCCCCTGGGGCACGAACATACTTGAGAATTCACACCGAATGCTTGCCGAAATCATGCATCACTGTATGTTAGAGAGAGACACAGTGACATTTTTGCGCTCTCTTCTTGGGGAACCCCGTAATAGAGTGATGTTTTTGACCAAAAACTTCTCGCACAAGCAACGATGTGTGAGCAGGGGCGTTGTCATGCTGCAAAAGCCAACGAATAGCGCATAACTTTCAGGTAATATTCCTTATTGACCGTGTTTCCCTGTGGCCAAAATATATGGTGCACCACACCTCTGAAATCTTAGAAAACTGAGCTTGCGATACTTTTTAAACAAACCTCATATCCTCTGAATGAACGATGCCGAATTTTACTCAGACCTCATAACAAGACCTATTAGTCGGCTCTGTTCTGAACTCCGAGTCGGTTTTGGTGGGACGCATATCTACGGTTACTAAATCAGTTATATAAAAAAAGTCTTGCGGTATTTCCGCAAGCTTGTCTTTGCAAGCGCGTAGTTCTAGTTGTATTCGTCGCATCGGTTAACGCTAGAGCTTTTTGGAAAGCTCTTTTCACACGCTAACACGTGTTTGATTTATTGTTGTTCGTTGTAAGTCGTTCGTGAGTTATAGCGTCGCAAACATGGAGCAAAATAAAGAGAAAATACGGCATCTTCTACAGTACTACTACGATAAAGGCAAAAATGCATCTCATGCTGCCAATAAAATTTGTGCAGTTTATGGACCCGAGATACAGTTTCCATTTCCACCGCACAACGATGGCTTCAACGTTTTCGTTCTGGTGCAGAGGTGATCGAAGATGCGCCACGGTCCGGAAGGCCTGTCGTCGAAAATAGCGATAAAATCGCTGAATTGATCGAAAGAGACCGGCATAGTAGCAGCCGTAGCATCGGCCAAGAGCTGGGCATGAGTCATCAAACCGTTATAAACCATTTGAAGAAGCTTGGATTCAAAAAGAAGCTCGATGTATGGGTGCCACAGGACTTGACGCAAAGAAACATTTTTGCCCGTATGGATGCATGCGAATCGCTTCTGAATCGCAACAAAATCGACCCGTTTTTGAAGCGGATGGTGACTGGCGATGAAATGTGGGTCACTTACGACAACGTGAAGCGCAAACGGTCGTGGTCGAAAAGCGGTGAAGCTGCCCAGACGGTGGCCAAGCCTGGATTGACGGCCAGGAAGGTTCTTCTGTGTGTGTTTGGTGGGATTGGCATGGAATCATCCACTATGAGCTGCTCCCCTATGGCCAAACGCTCAATTCGGACCTGTACTGCCAACAACTGGGTCGCTTGAATGCAGCACTCATGCATAAGAGGCCATCTTTGATCAACATAGGCCGAATTGTCTTCCATCAGGACAACGCCAGGCCACACACATCTTTGGTGACGCGCCAGAAGCTCCGGGAGCTCGGATGGGAGGTTCTTTTGCATCCACCGTATAGTCCGGATCTCGCACCAAGTGATTACCACCTATTTCTGTCCATGGCGAACGAGCTTGGTAGTCGGAAGTTGGCCACAAGAGAGTCCTGTGAAAATTGGCTCTCAGAGTTTTTTGCCAATAGGGAAGCGAGCTTCTATAAGAGGGGCATTATGAAGTTGGCATCTCGTTGGGAACTCGTCATCGAACAAAACGGCGCATATTTGACTTAAATCGCATTATTATAACCAATTTTATGAACAATTGAAAATTCAATAAAAATACCGCAAGACTTTTTTGACAACCTTATATATGTTATATATTGTATTGTGGGCATTTCCAAACTGACGTAACGTTACGTTTGTACGAAAAAATGTTTTAAAAAAATAGAAAAATCTTGAATTTAAGAAAAGATTTTTTTTTTTGGATATAGCGATTAAGTTGCACTACAATCAGCCAAAACAATGACATCAATCGACCATAAGAAGTTAAAGATATAAGCCAAAATAAGTGCTGGCGTGACGTAACAAAAAACGAAAGTGGGTTTTGTGTTGTTTTAGTAAATTACAAAACACTGCGAATAAAGCAAATCTTTTTGTTTACAATTTTTTTTTAGTAGGATTTGAAATTATACAAGTTTTTTTTTCAAGTTATCAAATTCAAAAATTTTTCTTAATTCGAATTGATATGGATCTTAATTTTTTCTGTGTATGTACCAGAAGGCAGCAGGCAAAAAAATTTGCAAAATGGTTTCAGATTTTAAGGAAATGAGGGAAGGTTATGATGCCTTGGAAGCACGGGGAGGCTTAGAAATTGAGATAACGAAAAAAAATATATAAAAGAAAAATAAATATCAAATGTTTTCTCGCATATGTGTTCGCTGCGAGGTTGTTTCACCAAATGAATAAGATTTCCCTGTGGCTGGAATAGATGTTCAAATTTCGAATTTGCAGTCTATGCAAGGCCTGCTTTTCTTTTGAAAATATTAAAAATGTATTTCAATTAATTGGGGCGGTGCACTTAATGGGTAGTCACACATGCATTCTCTTCTTGTTCTTGTTCAGTTGATCGGTGGTTCTTGTCAGTGTTTAGAAGTACCTATAGGCACATATCTAGATACATAATTAGTGTACCTTTTAGCTTACTTCTACATAGTCATTCTCTCGTGCTCGCATATAAGTGTGTGCGATTTCCACACACACATGAAATAATTGCTACCACGTATAATTAGCTGAAGTTCATAGCAAATACCGACTTAGAGATATCCATAAGTTATACAGTTACAGAAAATGTACCCAACTTCTGAAAAGCATTTAAACTGTGCAGTTTTGAAGGAAACACGTGAAGCCTGAGTTTGTAGAAGAGTCTGATTTAAAAGTAATAGCTCGAGATAGTTCAGTTGATGTGGAAATTATTTTTCCTAGGCACTTTCGATGCGTGACAGAAACTTTGAACTTAGTTGATTCGAAAGATACTGAACAGGCTCTTCCAAACACATTGTTCAAGCGGTTCTACAATTCGTTCTTAGCGAAAGCATCGGCAACTTGGAATGCTGTTAGCAGATCCACAGTAGCAGCAGATGAATTTGAGAAAAGTAGCAGTTCTTTAATTAAAAATTATTTATTCGGCTGTAGCCCAGTAATACAAAATGATACATACTTTGCAAGGCAAATTCCGTTGTACTTCAACTTGTGATCAACTAAAAGATGCTCTTAATTTGACTTCAAACGAGGCAAAGAACTTTGCTTCAAATAAAGACTGGCTTGTTATACTACTTTTATAATGTTCTAGTTCATTCATTTTCACCCTGAGTAGAGTATGGAAGGTGTAATGGCAGCATAAAAGTCTGGTAACGAGTTGTTAAGGGCGCAGCGGGCTTCATCGATCTGTTTCTAGCGCAGGTAGGGTGGTCAGAGACAAAGGGACTTAAAACCACCAAAGTTCTCGAAAATCGATCAAGCTTAGTTGAGGTACCCTATGCTTTGTGTGGAATATCATTTGTTTTTATACCCTTGTAGAGGGTATATTAAAATTGTCCAGATGTTTGTAACGCATAGAAGGAAGCATGTCCGACCACATAAAGTATAGATATTCTTGATCAGCATGACGAGCTGAGTTGATATAGCCATGTCCGCCTGTACGTCCGTCTGTTTCTATGCTATCTCCTCCGTCAGTTTAAAAGCTATCTTAACAAAACTTTGCACGAAGCCTTTTGGTACAAATACGCTGCACATTTGTCGGAACCGGCTGGATAGGATGACTTTAGCATATAGCTGCCATAGGAACGATCGGTAAAAAAGCTAGTTTTAGTGAGAAAAACTTTTTTGTTTTCAATGCAATCGCCACCAAACCTCGCATTTTTCAGTTTTATATGATTTTACAATATTTCACCAAGTTTGATAAAAATCTGAAAACTATATAGTATAGCTACCATACAAAAGTTAGTTCAGAGAAAAAGTCTTAGTAGGAAAAACTTTTTTATATTCAATGCTATCGCTCTCAAACTTGTTACTGATCAATATTATATGCTACCACACAATTCTGCCAAGTTTGATTCAAATCGGATGACTATAGCATATAGCTGCCATAGGAATGATCGGTTCAAAAAGCAATTCTAGTGAGAAAAACTTTTTTGTTTTCAATAGTAGCGTCTTTATACCTTCCAATTGTAAATATTATCAATTCCCACTCAGTTTTGGGGTGTTTGGTCTAAATCGGATGAATATATCGTATAGCTGCCATATAAAAAAACTGACAAGCAAATGCTCAAAGTAGTGGCGCCATCAAACTACAAGGGTATATAAACTTTGGTCGAGCCGAAGTTGGCTTTCCTCTACTTTTTTCTTTTAAGGGTGCACCCTGGTGTGCGTTAGAGTATGGTATTAGAGGGACAGCCGACAAAAGCCTGCGGCTAGCTAGCAAGAGCGTAGCTAAAAGTGTCAAACAGTAAGCCTAATTGTTGAGCTTTTACCTTATACGTAAGTGCATGTTCGTTTTACAAAAAAAAAAAACTCCTGCTCCCCAACTCCACAAGATGCAACATAATACCGGCAAGTAAAAACAAGAATTATCTTACTGTTCAGAAAGTCCTGTCTTCACTAGTGTAACTCTTGACTACTTACATGTTGATAACCGAAAAGGTAAGTCACGTTAATACCTAGGTGAATACCAGTTTGCAGGTGGCCACTATTTGTAAAACGAACAAAAAAAATTGGCAACAAAATAAGCCTTGAACCGCATCATAGCCCCAGAATGAGAGAAACCCAGAAATGAAATCGGATTGAAAGAAATGCCAAACAAAAAAAAAACAAATCACAATTAATCTGTTGTGTTTCCATTGTCTGTAAGCTTGTGCGTTAAAATTTATATTGGAATTTTCCGAATTGCATGAAAAGAGTGAATGCCAGTTGTCATTAAGTGTGACACATCATTAATGAGATATTTCAATTGATTAATTGCATTTATTGCATGTAATTCATTCATCATCTTGATTGAAAATAGATTTAGATATTTTTGGGAATTAAATAGGTCACAATCTGAATATATCAGGTCATCAACGTGCAACTAAAACGCTTGAATCTGTAATAACAATGCTGCATCGAGCAACAAAAAATTCCTAACTGTGACCTGAGTTCATTATACCCAAAGGAGCTTTAACATTTCTTCGTATTCCTTTTATTTTTTTTTTTACCAATTTGCGTTGCCAGAGCAAATCGCTCTCAACTTCTCACCTGCACAAATTGTTGTAAAAACAAATACTCGTTGAATGCAAATGTCAACTGCCAGCTGCCAGATGCAGAGACAGTCATGCAAAAGTAAGGTAACAGAAAGGAAATGCATTGAACCGTCTGATTTGCCGGGACATAGACACTGATAGCTCGATGACACCGACATTTTTTTTTCTTTCTATTTTTTATAGAAAGACACAAACATATTTTGACACATTTCTGGCTGCAAATTGGATTTGCTGAGCTGCGTAAATATTTTTTGCTTACAGCGGCAATTAAATTTCAAAGCTCAACATTTTAGTGAAGGGATTCAACTTATTTATTGATGGAAAATTCAACGCGCATTCCAAAATAATCAACGGCTCATTATAAACGCGACAAACCACAAAACAGGACATCATTAAATTTGCTCCACTTCAATACCCACACTCGTGTAGCTAAGAGGGATCAACATGGTGTGAGTGAGGGTCAGTAAACCCTACCTCAATTGTATGAAAATATTTACTACAATTTACATACCAATAACAACAACAACAACAGCAGCAGCAGCTGCAGCCGTGGCAACTAATAGCATGAATAGTAGTTGCACGAAGCACATTTACAGAGCTCATGAATTTTTGATTACGCATTTGGCAATGCGGCATAAAACGACAGACCAAACCAGCCAACGGAAGTGCCCCTATGATATTTAATATTACGCATACGCGGCGTATCCAACTGATTGGCAGTGGTTAATAAATATGTAGGAAAAGTACACGCAAATATATTTGCATAATTTTGCATGCAGTGCATAGGCCAAATAGCATCAATTTAAATGTGAATATTAGTTTTTATTTTTCATCGTTCTCCAATAGTTCCTCCAATACCTTTAATGCCAAACGAAACGAAATAGTCAAAATTCAACCTGAAATTTATTTAACATTTTATAATGAAAATTTATGACGGCAAAGAATGTTTACTCTGCCCTCAAATCGTTGCTTCAATCGCTGCTTTTCGTAAGAGAGATATTAATCGAAAACAAACCAAAACGAGCCGATGTCTATTTTGTTCGCTTTTGTGCTTGAAATATTGGCCATCCTTAGAAAGCTGACGGAAGAGGACATGCCCCCTGATGACGACGTATTTCCCATTTGTAGTCTGGACAATTTAAAGGAATTTATCAAGGAATAACAAAATAAAATCATTTTAAATAAATTAAAATAAAAACCACTGCATTACTACATCATTACCCACTCATTTTGGCTGTAATGCACGTGCATTACCAACGCATATACATGCTTCTCCATCAGTAGAACAAGGGCCGGCAAAATACACAAGCTCATTTTGGAAGTACATTACCCACGCTTATACTTTTCCATCTTTAGTATACTGAATTGTATTACAAGTGCTTGACGGCAGACTATACGATTCACAAAATGTGTGTTGAATTGCAAACAGACTGCGAACATTCTGCATTAAACAGCCATGCTCCCATTTTCGCTTTCGCAAAACTTTTACGATTTCAAACCGGTTCTTGTACCAAATTTGAACTCTAAATCGCAAAATTTTTACGAAAGCGAAAATGGGAGCGTGGCTAAAAGTCTTAAACAAGTAAGAGTGCTGCAGTCTAGTGCCACGACTGCAAAATACCCTGTACCAAGTAAAGTTGTTCCTATGGCTTTGATTGATACAAATTTCAAACTCAAAATTTGTGGCTCTCACAGTTTTTCGCTGTTAAAAGGAGGAGTTGGAATCTTTCAAATCTGGAAAAAACTTGATCTGGGTACGGTATACACCTACTTAAATGCAAAAATTTGTTACACTATCTATATATTCACTTTGAGTACGTTTTACTTTTGTAATTGCGTCGCATAGAATAAAAGCCAGTGTGGTTCTCTTCTTTGATTGGTGTTTGCGTGCGCAAGTAAACTGACCAACAACAATATCATTATTGGTATTGGTGATTATCTTTGTGAGTATTGGTGAGTGCTCTGTCGTACGCTGCTTTTGGGCATGCCTGTATTATAGTCTCTTAGAACCGTTGTCTCAAGTTCATGTTTTTGTTCAAATCGAAATCCATCTAGATTTTGCAACTAGATGGTTATTGTGCAATTGGTTGTCTCCTGTAGGTTGATAATAAATTCGGGCATTTTAGCCACGGTCACACAGGGAGGGCTGGAATGGTATAATACTAAGTTGGCAGCACCTCTGCACTCGGCTGATTATTGTTTTTTTAAAAATTAAAGCAAGAATTTTACAGAGAAGGAGAGGGTTTTTCTTTTGGAACGACTTGTTACTATGATGGGAGATTAAGCAGTAGGTCAAAAGCTATGTTCACACAGGCAAATAATTTGGACAAATTTTCATGAAAGTAGGGCTATATTGGCCAAATTGTAAAACTTTCCGGACATATTTGATCAAATTATTTGCGTATGGAACCATAGTTTAAGTTTTTAATACTGTAAAATCTTTACTCATGGCTATTTTTATCAAAATTTAGCCCAACTATATGGATGTTTAAACTTAGTTTAAGCAATGAACTAGGGGAATCAGAATGTGCATCTGTAATTTCAGCAATGTCTGCAGGTGTTCTTATATATTAAAGGCACATCCAATATTTTCCATTTTTGGTTTACTTAATAACAATTCAGACTTTACTGTTTTTAGCAGCAGTTGTTTTTTGTTTTCAAATATATTTCAGTGAGCCCATATGCGCGGATGCATAAAAATACTTAATTTGCATAAGCATGTACATGGTTTTGAAATCAATGAGGATGAAGTAAATTGCTACGAAACTCATCTAGATGGTTAGCATTGAACATGAGCAAAGCAAATGCAGCAAATCCACCTAGATTTGCAAAAATATAAACATGAGAAAATGGCCCTTATATCGACGCGTTCATACAGACAGACACACATGGCTAATTTGCTGATCAAGAATATAAAAACTTTATAGGACCGGTAGTGATTACTTCTGCCAGTTGCATACATTTGCACGACTTTAGAGTAACGGGTATAAAAAATATACGCATTTGTAATGGGAATCCGATGGCAGTTCGGCTCTGGCATACTTGTTTCATTACTAGTAATGCAGGCTGTGGACACCCCGCTTACAAAGCGGCCATGCATACGGAAAAGTAAAGCTGATTGTTTGGGATTATTTCCTTCATACTGATTGCAAAGTAACGTAGGAGTAATTAATTATGTAATGGCAATTTGCGCCGTTGTACTATGGTACCAAATCCCAAAAAGCTGGCCAAAAGTCGAAAAAAAAAATATTTTTTTAAGGGTCTTTTAATAGTTGAAATAGTTGTAGTGGTACATTTAGTTTGTATTGTGACCGTTAATATGGGGGAACTGTCCCTACCTGGCTCAGGTATGAACTCTGTTCGTGAGCGTCGAGCGTGCCTCATCGTATAGTCAAGCGTATAGACTCGCGAAAAGTTAACCGATTTGTATTCTAAAATAAAAAAGATTCTATTCCAGAAAGTAAGTACAATTTGAATGTATTGCGTGAAATTATTATTAACAATGCATGAAATAGTGAGTCATTAATAAAAGTAAAGGTTACATTCTGAAAAGACATGTTAGAAAAAGTAATAAGACAAAACTCCTATCAGATCCTGCGCTCAAACAAAATAGAGATTGCTGTTTAGACACTTCTTCGAAACATATCCAAAAATTAGCTGCGGATAGCTACAGTTTCAGTCTCGGTGATGATTTTTGTGCGGTAATGCGTAAATTTCCTGTTGTTTTCTTTTTTTTTAATTGTTGCGACATAACATATAAAAACACTGCTCTACAGCACTCTCCCCCAATCCACCTAAAAAAAATGTCCGAAAGTTTCGTTTTCAGACAAAAATGTGATAGGGTGAGTGCTTTTAGTGCTATGGGCACAGATATAAAAAAAACAAGAAAGAAAGTCGGTCAAGCCCGACTATAACATACTCTGTACCCTTACACTCGCATTTGCTCAGGAGTCAAACGGCCAGGAGTCAAGCGGCCAGGCCCGCGCACAACGCGGTGCGCTCTCTAAGTTTCTCTCTCTCTCTCTCTCTTTCTCTCTCGCACTAAGATGGCCTGTGTTGAACGGTTAGGGTATGTTGTTGTGGTTGTTGGTGGGGGGTGGGTGATGTTAACTGGTCGTTTTTTGCCCATAACTTGAGTATCGTTCATCCGATCTTTATCATTCCTTCAGCAAATCGATAAATAATTTTGTTTACAAGGTATCTCTAAAAGGAACGAACGATCTATCTCCAAAACTGTAGGAGATATGAAGTTTTTTCCAAATTGCGGGGGCGGGAGGGGGCGTGGCAAAAATGGAAAATAAACTTAATCTGCCTGCAAGTATAAGAAATATATGTCCCATACATGTCAAACCTCTATCTCTTAACATCTCTGAGATCTCTTCGTTCATACGGACGGACAGACAGACAGACGGACAGACGGACATGGCTATATCGACTCGGCTGTTGATGCTGATCAAGAATATAAGTACTTTATAGGGTCGGAAACGATTCCTTCTCCCTGTTACATACTTTTGCACAAACTTAATATACTCTATATACCTTCGGTACAGAGTATAAAAATCTTCATTTTGTGCAAAATTTAGAAAATTTATCGAAATTAAAGTGCTTGTATGTGAGTATGTAACAAGAGCATCAAAAAATTCACGAAAATGTGACCGCACAATTTTTTGCCATTGTCATCATAATAATGATCAATTACTATGTTCCAATGGTCTTCCTCACAAATCTTGAGTGTCAATTGGCATTTTCCATTCAATTTATTCACAATCATATTTTTACAACATATTCCCAATCGTTTTTGAAGAAATTGTCTGCCATATTGGATCCGCCCTTTGGTTTTTTTGAATTTTGACTTCGAATTCGTAATCAGCGACCCTGAAAACCCCTGAGTACAGACCTCCAGCCAAATCAAACACGTTTTTTGACATTTAATCAGTATTTTGGGATTTGGGACCACTGTGCGTTGGGTCGTTGTCTTTTTTCGTGCTCGTCAGAGCGATTTAGAGAGAGAGAAAACATTGGTAAGTTCAGAGTTCCCCAGCCCATGGTGGAAGGTGAAACCGTCAACATCTGCTGAGGGCCAGTAGATGTATGCCTGTGAGATAGAAAGAAACGGCAGAACATTTGTTTGACTCTACTTGTGTATTGCCGTTCGCTTCTAGCATTCACAACGCACTGACACTTTGGCCCTATATACAGAGACGCAGAGACGGTCACCTTAATCTACAAATGGAAGTATATTGCTGATACTAAATGCAATAGTAAAACGTGCACGCTTCCATTTGACTGTCTCAGTCTATAAATGACAGATAAATGAGACAGCTACAGACGAGAGATGTGGGAAACAGCTTGTGTACATCTGCCTATCAGAGGTCATTAACTCATGCACATGTAATGGGGAAATAAAAAAAATTCCCTGCTCTATTATAGTTCACTTTGACAGCTGAAATTACTGAGATTGAAACACACTTATTTGCAATTTAGAAAGAATTTTAATTCTTGTATATTTTTCTATGCACAGCATTTACATAGTTTTTTGTTTTTTCTTAGTGCCCTGAGCCAAGCACACGATTTTCCATACAGCAGCTACAACTACAATAATTACTAACAAAACTCCTCCAATTAAAGTGCCCAGCACATCCAGACTGTGATAGGCAAAGAAGTTCATATCCTGTGCAATCATACGCATATGTGGTGCTCCCTTATGTCGCAAGACATATTCCGTCCACCACACCGCTTTTTCCTGTGGACTCATTGGCTGATCCCTATAACGAGCTGACATTTCCCGAGCAGTGGCCGCAAAACTGGGTTCTGTCAACAGACGTTGAATTGTGGCCTGTAACTCCTGGGCAGTCATTGCTTTGTGATCCAAACCCAAGCCGAAACCTGCACGCTTGGCCCGTTCTACATTCAAAAATTGATCATAGAAAAAGGGTAAACCTAGCACAGGTTTGCCATGGTGTATGCTCTCAATTGTACTCAGCAGTCCTCCGTGAGTGATGAATAGTTTCACCTTTGGATGGGCCAAAATATCGGGCTGAGGAAACCATTTACTGATGAACACATTCGCCGGCTTGTTTGGCAGCTGATCATCCTCAAATTTCCATAAAACTCGTTGAGGAAGTTTGGCGAAAGTTTGAAGCAACATTTTACGCTTTTTCTCAGGCAAATCTATGCTTCGTACATTCGATCCCAGGGAAAAATAGATGACACCTGCTTCACCAGCTCCCTCAATAAAGTCTCCAATTTCTTTGGGCAAAGGGGCGGGCTTGTGTGATATATGCAGACCACCCACCTCGATCATATTGGGCACATAAGGACGGGGAAAACTCAGCGAGAAGTGCTGATTGAGCAAAACCAAAGAAAAGTTCTTACTTATCTCCTCCAGGGACACTTTGTCAGCCACATGGGGAAAGAATTTCTGGTAAAGTTCAACCTGCACGGGCAGAAACATCAACTTCCAATTCAGCCAAGCCACTGAAGTTTCCACAAAGTTGCGCAAACGTTCTCTAAAAGTCATACGATCGCTCAAACCGGCAGTGACTAGAGGAACATACGATAAAGGCGAAGTGTTGCCCACCAACTCGTCCATGTACCAGTCGGCGCCAAATGTGGAGAGTCCAATGATGGGGGCCTTAAAATGGGCGGCAAAACCAAAGTGTGCATCATTTCTTAAGGCCTCCACTATGATCAGATCGTAATGATCCTTGCCGGGAGTTAGGAGCTCACTCTGCACTTGCTTATTGAGCAGCATGGCCCTTGTTATATTGATGAAGAACTGATTAATAAAGTTGTTCTCCTGCCAAATATTCTTGGGTAATTCAAGATCCGCAATTATGTCTAAAATGGATACAAAACTCAATAGAAACTTTGCCAAACAGAACAATCTACTACTTACCATTGTAGCTCTGAAATACTTCCGTAACAGGAATATCACGAAAATTTGGCACAGGCTGCTTTTGCGGAAAAGCATTAACCGAAGTCACCAGATGACCACGCGCAGCCAGAGCTTTCAAATAGGGCACCACATTGATGTATTGTGAGGGTCCTGGGTAGGGAAATAAGGCCAGTATGCGAGCACCATCCAGGCAACCGATAACTAGGAATAAACTACACAGCCGCAGTGCGAACATTGTACAGAATCAACTGATGCCGACACGAGCAAAAACTCAACTAAATGATGAAATAGATTTAAGTATGTAAGATTAGGGTATGGCAAACATTTTGTCAGTATGATCAAAGTTTGCTCCCCTGGATCAAGCAGAGACACGAACCGAATACGGCAAACGGGCTAGCTATCGGGTGCAGTCGTCAGACGTTCTACAGTCGCGTCGTTTGATAAGCTAAAATATTAACCGACATGCGATAACAATTGCCATACGGTCTAGTGACCTCGCTCTTCACACGCGAAGGTCGAGAGCGCCGCCAATTTAAACAGCACCCCACCCGTTCGTACGTTTATTTTTGACTCAATCTAACAAACGTTACCCCCCCCCCCCCCATGTGCCGAATGGATGACATTATCATTAATCCATGTGCATACAAACATATTTTCTCTATTTAAGCTTTAGACAGACCTGCACTTGTCTCTGTATAACCTGGCAAACATTTTGTAAAGTAAAATCTTAAACTTAGGATTCAACTAAGATAAACTGTGTTTAAGTAACAGTTGATTGATAGAACCTAAAGGACCTTAAATATAGCTAGAGCGATTTGAAATGGAAAAGCCACATTTCTTCTATCTTTAAATCAATAAAAGTCATGATTAGCCTACGGTGAGTCAACTATTTGAAAAAAAGACTCAAAATAACTAAACGAAACGTATTGCGACCTGCTAAATTGAACACGCAAAATGTAGAATGCTGAAAGCTACACGACACGTGCTAAAAAGCTACACGTAACGTGTAGGATTTCAATATCTAAACGCCTCGTGTAGAAAAGCTATATGCAAAATCTACACGAAATTAGAAAATCAGCCTATTTCCAAATAACGTCTACATTTTTCATGCAGCAATCTGAATACTCACACGACAAGTGTGGTTTGGAAATAAGAAAGCTACACGCGGCGTGCAGAAAAGCTACACGCCACGTATTGAAATGAGAAAGCTAAACGCGACGTGTAGAAAAGCTACACGCTACGTGTTGAAATGAGAAAGCTACACATTTCGTGCAGAAAACCTACTCGTAACGTGTAGGATTTCAATACCTAAACGCGGCGTGCAGAAGAGCTACACTAACGTTATGGGTTGAAAATCCCGGTCAAAACGTGTTGAAATCCCATATTTTCATGTAGCTTTCGCATATTTTTATTTTCTCTGTGTAGACGTCAGACTTACAAACTTAATTGTATGTGAATTCATTCGGTAGAATTTTCTCAGATTTCAAATTTATTGAGATACACTTAGGGCCGTTTTCTCATGTTCATGTTTTTGCTCAAATCGTAATCCATCTAGATTTTGCAACTAGATGGTTTTTGCGCAATTGGTTGTCTCATGTAGGTTGATTATAAATTCGGGCATTTGCGCCACGGTCACACCGGGAGGGCTGGAATGGTCTAATACTAGGTTGGCAGCACCTCTGCACTCGGCTGAATTTTGTCTTTTTTATTGCGCGCCAATTTTAAAAATTAAAGCAAGAATTTTACAGAGAAGGAGAAGGTTTTTCTTTTGGAACGACTTGTTACTATGATGGGAGATTAAGCAGTAGGTCGAATCCTATGCTCACACAGGTAAATAATTTGGACAAATTTTCATGAAAATTGGGCTATATAGGCCAAATTGTGGAACTTTCCGGCCATATTTGATCAAATTATTTGCGTATTTATTGCGTGGAAGTATAGTTTAAGATTTTAATCCTGTAAAATCTTTAATCATGGCTATTTTTATCAAAATTTAGTCAAATTATTTGGATGTGTAAACTTAGCTTAAGCAATGAACTAGGGGAATCAGAATGTGCATCTGTAATTTCAGCAATGTCTGCAGGTGTTCTTGTATATTAAATATTTTCCATTTATAGTTTACTTAATAACAATTCGGACTTTACTGTTTTTAGCAGCAGTTGTTTTTTGTTTTCAAATATTTTTCAGTGTGACCATATGCGCGGATACATAAAAATACTTAATTTGCATAACCATGTAGATGGATTTGAAATCAATGAGGTTGAAGTAGATTGCTACGAAATTCATCTAGATGGTTAGCATTGAACATGAGCAAAGCAAATGCAGCAAATCCACCTAGATTTGCAAAAACACCAACATAAGAAAACGGCCCTTAGAAAACAGGAAAGCAAGTCGGTCAAGCCCGACTATAACATACTCTGTATTCTCCAGAGTTTGTATATATCTTAACAATTTGAGCTAGAAGCCACACAAAGTAGTAATAAAGCCATAAAGTGTGAGAAGTGCTGTCCCATCGCAGTTGCGGCCAGTGCTACCCATCATAATGGTTTGTCTTCTTTATAAGTCGACTATCGCTCATCCGATCTTTATCATTTCTTGGGCAAATAGATAAATAATACTGATTACTAAATATGCGTAGAAGGTACAAACCATCTATCTAGAAAATGGTGGGAGATATAAGGTTTTTTACAAATGGCGGAGGCGGGAGGGGGCATGGAAATAATTGAAAATTAACTTGATTTGCCTGCAAGTATAAGAAATATATGTCCCATACATGTCAAACCTCTATCTCTTATCATCTCTGAGATCAATTCGTTCATACGGACGGACCGACGCACAGTGGTTCCTGCCATAGGCCAAAAATAAAAAAATCAAAGTCAGAAATATGGCTTTGTAAGTGTAATCTCTAACTTATAAAAGACTAAGCTTTTTTATTGCGTAGTTGGTTTTGTTTCATTTTAACTGTACTCTGTAAGAATAGCTTCAAAAGAGAGAGTATAAAATTCATTGGATACTGAAGTGTGAGCAGCATGAGATTGAAGTGCAACTTAAAACAATTAAAACAACATTAATCAAGCAGATATTAGGGAAAATCAAAATGAATATTATAAATAAAGTTATTAACTTTTTCTTAAAATAATTTAAATGTTCTTAATTTGTTGTGTTCTTTTTATAAAATTTATGATTCGTCAGTAATTTTTTTCAATGTGCCATTTTCCATGAGATATAATTTCAGCAAAAGTAATAGTAATGATCCCCCCCGATTCCCTTAACATAACTTATTAATGAATATTAGTTAACCTTTTGAGATTCTAAATTTAAAATTTCAGCTGCCGGAAAGTGCCGGAAATTTTTTTATGTCCCAAAGACAAAGTACGCTTGTTTTTTTGCTACTGTTTTTTGCTTTTGTGATAGGCTCATCTTATGAATGCGAATTTTCGCGCATGTATATATTTGATATTTGGTGCTTAGAAAATAAAACAAATGATGTCCTTTAAAACGAAATTGGTGGCTACACTGTTGAACTGAATCAATTGGAAAAACACATTAGTTACAACTGCAAGAAAATCTGAATGTTTTGGAAAGAGTCTGGACGAACAAAATTATTAGTATTGGAAACTCATTCTAATTCGCTTGCACAAAAGGAATCGATTTCAGTAAGCAATAATTTAGAAGAATCTGGCTCTATTAAGGATCGAGGACGAAGGAAGTGAGCTTTGCAGACTCTTCAGGAAGAACAAAACGTCGACGAATAGCTGAAATCGCAGAGTTTAATGTGTCAGCTGCTGATACTTTACGTGGTGCTTCTCAACAATCAAAAATAACGATTTCCCCACCAAATATTAATGAGGTTTTGTCGCTTATGGTGGAAGCAAATTTAACAAACCATTAATATTTGATAATAAGAAGCTTTGTGAACAGTAAAATTTCTGTCGAGTTACCCGATCCAAATTATTGTTGGCGAATTTCACGCCGAAGTTGAGCTTTAAAGTCTATTGGACCATACCGCAACGCGTATTCTGGAGCTACAGAGCGATGTTATCAATGAAGTCTTGGATGACAGAGAGAAAAGCCTTACACTCATAGGAAAATGGGGTTTTGATGGTAGTTCAGGTTACAGTGAGTACAAGCAGAATGTTGAGAGCAATAGTATGGAAGAGAGTAACTTATTTGTTACATCATATGTCCCGCTTCAACTAATATCAAAACCAGATGGAACTCATAGCACCAAAATAATTTGGAAAATCCACGACCATCCTCCACTCGCTACTGCCGCCCAATCAGGTTTCAATTCAAAAAAGAGTCGACTCAAATGGCCATCGATGAAGAAATTTATTTCAAAATGAAAATTGACATGTTATGCCCCACCAAATTCAATACAGCTCAAAAATTGATTCAAATTAAACACAAAATGCAACTAACTATGGTGGATGGTAAAATTTGCAACGCCTTAACCCAAAGTTCATCAGCAAAATGCTACATATGTAGTGCGAAACCCACCGAAATGAACGATATCGAAAAAGTCTGCAAAAAAAAGTTCAAAAAGATCGGTATGAGTTTGGATTGTCACCTCTGCACGCATATACTCGATTTTTTGAATATTCTCTTCAAGTATCATAAAGACTTGACTTAAAAGTATGGAAAAATAGGTCCTCAGAAGGAAAAGCTGAATTTTCAAAGAGAAAACGAGATATTCAATCACTGTTTCGAGCCAAAATGGGCTTAATAGTCGAAAAGCCAAAGATTGGAGGGAGTGGAAGCTCAAATGATGGAAACACTGCAAGACGATTTTTTAATAACTCTGGTATGTCTTCTGAAATAACTGGTCTTGATAATGAGTTAATAGAGAGATGTGCAATACTATTACAAGCTTTGTCTTCAGGGTACAAAATTAATACAGAAAAATTTCGATCATATGCCCTGGATACTGCTAGAGAGCTGACAAGAAAAGATTCATGGTACTACCTTCCAGCATTCGTTCACAAAATATTAATTCACTCGTAAAACTTCGCGTGTTTCAACAAATACGGACTTGTTTAATCGATTACTTATAAGTTCAGATCCTCTTATAACGGGACAGCGTAAATTACCATCCAAGCACAAGTCTATTTTACCAAAAAATGTTTTTAATTTACTGGATTAACTTAAAAATATATGATTTCATTTATATATTTAATTTTTTGTTTGTTTAAATTTTATTCAATGCAGTTTTCTAGTTTTTTATTTAAGTTCTTTATTTCTATTTCTTATCTTATAATGTTAAACTAAATCTTTAAATGCAAAAACCGACAAACAAAAAGAAAAACTCATATAGCTAATATTAATAAAATTAATTTCTTACAAAATATGAAATGGGGTGGTAATGGTGGGAGTACAAGGGCTAAGCCACGCCCATTTTGTCAAAACCTATTTCTATCGGAAATGATTCCTTCACCCTGTTACATACTTTTTTGTACCTTTGGTACAGAGTATAAAATTCAATTTAAAACCAATATAATAGTCTCGACAAAGAACTGTAGGAGGGTTGTTTAAGCTGTATTTAAAAGCCACAAATGACCTACTAAATTTGTCTTTACTTCACATGTAAATGTCAGGTCATTACTTATGACAAAACCAACCACCAACCGCAACGGTTTCCGACTCCGGAGCGGTTGTCTTAAAAATTGTGTGGGGAAATCCAAAGGATTTCCATAAATATTCTTATGAATTGTTTTAGCGCAGAAGTCGTCTAAGCTCGAAGACTCTGAACATAGAAATATGTATGAACTAGCTGTCCCGGCGCGGGTTACTACGCCCCCTTTAGTATTATAAACACAAAGCGAATAAGTAAAGCTTGCATTACAATTGCCATCTATCAATTTGTGGTCCATTTGATCTTTACCATCTATCTATTCACCCGTGTTCATAATTATCCAAACGCATACAAAAATTGAGTAATTTTCTCCATTTTTTTTAGAACTTTCGATCCCTACCGTCCGTCTATTTACCCGTCTTCTTTATGATTTTAATGATTTTTGAAATCAGTCTTTATTTGAAGCATAGGTCTTTGCCTCGTTTGAAGTCAAGTCCTCCAAACTCCTTTTTTAATATCATCTTTTAGTTGATCACAAGTTGAAGTACAACGGAATTTGCCTTGCAAAGTATGTATCATCTTGAATTACTGGGCTACAGCCGAATAAATAATTTTTAATTAAAGAACTGCTACTTTTCTCAACTTCATCTGCTGCTACTGTGGATCTGCTAACAGCATTTCAAGTTGGCGATGCTTTCGTTAAGAACGAATTGTAGAACCGCTTGAATAATGTGTTTAGAAGAGCCTGTTCAGCATCTTTCGAATCAACTAAGTTCAAAGTTTGTGTCACGCAACGAAAGTGCCTAGGAAAAATAATTTCCACATCAACTGAACTATCTCGAGCTATTACCTTTAAGTCAGACTCTTCTACAAACTCAGGCTTCACGTGTCTGCCTTTAAAACTGTACAGCTTTAAATGCTTTTCAGAAGTTGGGTACATTTTCTATAACTATATAACTTATGGATATCCCTCGGTATTTTCGGTATTTGCAATGAACTTCAGCTATTATACATAGTTGCAAATTTTTCATGTGTGTGTGGAAATCGCACACACTTATATGCGAGCACGAGAGAATGACTATGTAGAAGTAAGCTAAAAGGTACACTAAATATATATCTAGATATGTGGCAAGAACCACCGATCAACTGAACAAGAACAAGAAGAGGGTGCATGTGTGACTCCCCATTAAGTGCACCGCCCCAATTAATTGAAATACATTTTTTATATTTTCAAAAGAAAAGCAGGCCATGCATAGACTGCAAATTCGAAATTTGAGCATCTATTCCAGCCACAGGGAAATCTTATTCATTTGGTGAAACAACCTCGCAGCGAACACATATGCGAAAAACATTTGATATTTATTTTTCTTTTATACATTTTTTTTCATTATCTCAATTTCTAAGCCTCCCCGTGCTTCCAAGGCATCATAACCTTCCCTCATTTCCTTAAAACCCGAAACCATTTTTGCCAATTTTTTTGCCTGCTGCCTTCTGGTACATACACACAGAAAAAAAAAAAGATCCATATCAATTTGATTTAAAAAAAAAATTTGTTATTTATGCGGTTAAAAGTAAAAATGATATAATGATATTAATGATAAAGTAGTATAGGGCGCAGACTCCACAGACTTGCCTGAGTACTCGACGACCTTCATCTATTTTTTACAAAATTAAAATAATTTTAAATAAGCCTTTTGGAAAGAGAATTGAAAATATGTATGTATATTGATCATAGATCAGCTGGGATTTGATATTTTGTCAAATCATCATTTTTCCATATAATTTCTTTTTTTTTTATATTTAATTTAGTCGACAAAAAAGGCTGTAAAAAAAAATATATATATTTATATAAGTTACAAAAAAATTTTATGAGCTAAGAGATTGCATTGATTTTTGGTCTCTTAAATCATTCCAAGGGTAAAAAGAGTTAATAAATGCAATTTACTGTTAGTTTCTGCTTTATATAAAAATACAAAAAAGTCTTGCGGTATTTCCGCAAGCTTGTCTTTGCAAGCGCGTAGTTCTAGCTTGCATCGGTTCACGCTAGAGCTTTTTGGAAAGCTCTTTTCACGCGCTTACACGTGTTTGATTTATTGTTGTTTGTTTTTAGTCGTTCGTGAGTTATAGCGTCGCAAACATGGAGCAAAATAAAGAGAAAATACGGCATATTTTACAGTACTACTACGATAAAGGCAAAAATGCATCTCATGCTGCCAATAAAATTTGTGCACGATAATCAAGTTATGAGCAAAAGAATGTTTGCTGCTGCAGCGCTGTTGCAGCGAAGTGGGCCGTGACATGTCCAACCATGCCCATTTTTGATTATTACAGTTTTTACTCATCAAAGACCTCACCGTATAAATTTTAGCCCGATATTTCCACGAAAAGAATTTATGGTCGCTCTCTCCATATAAATGCAACCACTGTGGATTGGTCGGAAAATGGGTCTTAGTGAAAAAAACTTTTTGTTTTCAAGTAAATCGTTCGTAAGGTCGGTGATTATTAATATTAAAGGGTTTCAAACTAATTTGAAAAATTTTATCGACATCGTGTGACTATATCTCATAGTTCCCAAAGGACCGATAGTTCGAGTATAGCTCTTAGTAAGAAATTTATTTTGGTTTTTTATGTTAAAGTCGTTAAACTCGCTGATTACTTTTTTTATATGCTTTCAAATCGATTTGCAAAATTTGGCCGAAATCGGATGACTATATCTTAAGTCTGCCATTTCTGACCGAGCGGTCGGAAAATGAGTCTTAGTAAGAAAAACTTTTTGTTTTCAATTTTATCGTTCTTAAACTCGCCGATTGTTAACTTATTATGTTTCACGAAATTAACGAAATTCGGTCGAAATCAGATGTTTATCTGTCGGAAAATGGGCTTTAGTTAGAAACATATTTGATTTTTATGTAAGCGTTCTAAAACTCTGACATTTCAAAAACAGCATTTGCAAGGTTATTACAACTTCGACACAGACAAAGTAAGCTTGGCCTTCTCGTTCTTAGCAATTTTGTCAGGCATGCAAACCGGTCGGGAACTATGAGAGGTTCGGTTCAGTGGTACATGTAGTTTTTGAACCACCGGTTTGACTTACAACATTGTTAATAAATAAAACCAAACCGCGGTTTCGTTTGGTTCAGTAGTTAACTCTCAGTATTTGAGCATTTTTCATTACAATTAGAAATTTGTTACTTTTAGCTATTATTTGAAAAACATTTACTATCGGGTGTGTTCCAGAAATCTCTAGACATTTTGGTATAGTCGCTCGCATTTCGAATTAAAATTGTTTTCCTTTATATGTAAAGTGCTTCAAATATGCCCAGCTACTAGATTAGATGACAAAAGTTGGTCGATGTGAAGCCGACAGCTCAATGCCAAGTAGATTCAATGCGTACGGTTTTACCGACCTATGATCTAGTAGGCGATCTTATTCTTATCATTTCACATATAAAGTCTTCCTAGCCTACTTCTAAATCAAATCGTTTGTACGAAAATCTCTAGAGATTTCGGGAACACACCCGTATAATGCAAGTTTTGTGGTGTGTGTGTGTGTGTGTGTGCTCTTGAACTCATTTATCGTTTTTATATGCCCGAGGTCAGCGTCACGTGACGCTGAAATCAAATTTCACTCCTACTAAAATATTCCGTATCGAAATTAAAGATTTTTCACATCAAAAAACCAAAAAAATTATTTTTAGTTCTTTCGACTTAAGAATCGCTCTTCTACAAATATAATAAGGTATTGATGAAGAAGTTCTATGAATTAATATTGTAACTGGATCAGTTTAAGTGAAGGAACTAACAGTCAAATTTGAGTATTTTAAGTGTTCAGACATTTTTCTTCGTCTTTTGGTCAATATCAGAAGTTTGCAAATGGTCAGATCAGAAAAAAAATTATAGAACAGAAAAAAAGTCGAAGCAAATGAAAATTTATTTTGAAAAAATCTCAAAAATAACACTTTTTTAGCGCTCAATTGTTCACAGCTCCCGAATTTATTAAAAGATTTTGTTCATTATCACTATCTTATTTTTTTCGCAGAAGTGTGGTTCTTAAGTAGAAAAATATAAATAGTTTTTTTTAGTTTTTATATATTTTTCTTATGCGCTTGGAAACGAAATTTATTGCGTTTTCGAGCAATTTTTATACTCTGTACCGAAGGTACATAGAGTATATTAAGTTTGTGCAAAAGTATGTAACAGGGAGAAGGAATCATTTCCGACCCTATAAAGTATATATATTCTTCGATATAGCCATGTCCGTCTGTCTGTCTGTCTGTCCGTCTGTCCGTCTGTCCGTCCGTGTGAACGAAGAGATCTCAGAGATGGTAAGAGATAGAGGTTTGACATGTATTGGGCATATATTTCTTATACTTGCAGGCAGATCAAGTTTATTTTCAATTTTTGCCACGCCCCCTCCCGCCCCCGCAATTTGGAAAAAACGTCATATCTCCTACAGTTTTGAAGATAGATCATTTGTACCTTCTAGAGATACCTTTTAAATAATTAATTAATTATAAATAATTATTATAATTAGATAAATAAAATTATTTATCGATTTGCTGAAGGAATGATAAAGATCGGATGAACGATACTCATAAATAAAAATCGTTGTCATGAAAAAGTTTTTGAAATCGATTTTTGAGATCACCAATCCAAACTTCACTTAAAAATAGTTGAGGTGGACAAATCGAGATGTCCTTGAGATACTTGCTGTTACCGACAGACTGCTGTCGACTGCTGTCGACTGCTGCAAGACTTTTTTATACAGGGTGGCTGATGAATATTGCTACAGTAACAAACTCAAATCCCTTTTTTTTAGTGTATGGAAATAATTTATTTTTTATTCATGTTAAAACTCTTTCAATTTGATTAAATATAGCTAAATTAGTTTTAAAATTTATTGAATTGAACTGCCCCGACTTGACGCAAAGAAACATTTTTGCCCGTATGGATGCATGCGAATCGTTTCTGAATCGCAACAAAATCGACCCGTTTTTGAAGCGGATGGTGACTGGCGATGAAATGTGGGTCACTTACGACAACGTGAAGCGCAAACGGTCGTGGTCGAAAAGCGGTGAAGCTGCCCAGACGGTGGCCAAGCCTGGATTGACGGCCAGGAAGGTTCTTCTGTGTGTTTGGTGGGATTGGCAAGGAATCATCCACTATGAGCTGCTCCCCTATGGCCAAACGCTCAATTCGGACCTGTACTGCCAACAACTGGACCGCTTGAATGCAGCACTCATGCAGAAGAGGCTATCTTTCATCAATAGAGGCCGAATTGTCTTCCATCAGGACAACGCCAGGCCACACACATCTTTGGTGACGCGCCAGAAGCTCCGGGAGCTCGGATGGGAGGTTCTTTTGCATCCACCGTATAGTCCGGATCTCGCACCAAGTGATTACCACCTATTTCTGTCCATGGCGAACGAGCTTGGTAGTCGGAAGTTGGCCACAAGAGAGTCCTGTGAAAATTGGCTCTCAGAGTTTTTTGCCAATAGGGAAGCGAGCTTCTATAAGAGGGGCATTATGAAGTTGGCATCTCGTTGGGAACTCGTCATCGAACAAAACGGCGCATATTTGACTTAAATCGCATTATTATAACCAATTTTATGAACAATTGAAAATTCAATAAAAATACCGCAAGACTTTTTTGACAACCTTATATATGTTATATTGTATTGCGGGCATTTCCAAACTGACGTAACGTTACGTTTGTACGAAAAGATTTAAGAAAAGATTTTTTTTGTTGGATATAGCGATTAAGTTGCACTACAATCAGCCAAAACAATGACATCAATCGACCATAAAAAGTTAAAGATATAAGCCAAAATAAGTGCTGGCGTGACGTAACAAAAAACGAAAGTGGGTTTTGTGTTGTTTTAGTAAATTACAAAACACTGCGAATAAAGCAAATATTTTTGTTTAAAATTTTTTTTAGTAGAATTTGAAATAATTCAAGTTTTTTTTCAAGTTATCAAATTCAAAAATTTTTTCTTAATTCAAATTGATATGGATCTTATCTTTTTTCTCTGTATGTACCAGAAGGCAGCAGGTAAAAAAATTGGCAAAATGGTTTCGGATTTTAAGGAAATGAGGGAAGGTTATGATGCCTTGGAAGCACGGGGAGGCCTAAAAATTGAGATAATGAAAAAAAATGTATAAAAGAAAAATAAATATCAAATGTTTTTTCGCAGATGTGTTCGCTGCGAGGTTGTTTCACCAAATGAATAAGATTTCCCTGTGGCTGGAATAGATGCTCAAATTTCGAATTTGCAGTCTATGCAAGGCCTGCTTTTCTTTTGAAAATATTAAAAATGTATTTCAATTAATTGGGGCGGTGCACTTAATGGGTAGTCACACATGCACCCTCTTCTTGTTCTTGTTCAGTTGATCGGTGGTTCTTGCCTGTATTTGGAAGTACCTATAGGCACATATCTAGATACATATTTAGTGTACCTTTTAGCTTACATCGGTATTTTCAAATTAAAGTACTTTATACCGTACCTAGGTCTTAATTTTCATTTACCTTGTCAATAGGTAAGGGACTAGGTACTTTTTGTACGAGATTTTTTTCGCGCCGATTACATTATTGCCAAGAAGTTGCCGCTCTGCCATGTTGAAGAAAAAAATTTCAGGGACCTGTTTGTGGCTTAAACTAGACATCCGGTAAACATTCCCTGTTCAAAAACTATACAATCCATGCTAGATAAGAGAAAGGCGGACTATCAGCCGAGCTCCCATTTTCACTTTCTTAAACATTTAGCGATTTTTTGACAAATTTTGTACTGAAAAACGGTTTTAAGCCGCAACAAAGGTTGGCAGAGTTGCTCAATTTTGAGACTAGAGACTTCTGTAATCATTTTCTTAATAAATAAAGCCCAGGTTCACGTTCTATGGGTACTTTTAAAATGGAAATCTTAGTTTTTAAATAGATATTCTATTAAAAAAAAAAGTCTAAAAAAAAACATAAGATATAAAACAAAGTTCTGAATACTGAAAATCTCCGTTCCAGTTATAATTTATATCAGTGTGAAATACTCAGAAACAATTTAATAGCCTTTTTGCTAACATGTTTATACTTTAACTCTATACAATAGCATGAAATAAGTACTTTCATACTTTCGTTAGCTAAGAAAACATGATAAACAAAAACGACAAATTATAATAGATGAAATAGTATACTCACTTTTAGCGTAACGATAATTGTTCGCAGGGTTAAATGATATAAACTGCACCTCACATCTCCGCCCCACCCTATCTTATCAGTCATTCAAGCCTCATATATAAAGTACGTATGTGGTACGTATAAATTTATATCAAAATAAATTGCTTAAATGAATTAATTAAGCTTTCAAAGTCACAAGCAAAACAGTTAAAGTTATTAAGAGAATCATGTTCCATTTTAAAGTAATATATACCCACCTGATCATATTAATAGATACACACATCAACTCTGACTTTAAGGTAACAGAAAACAGTTTTATTCATTGTTTCAAACTTAAAATTTGTTCTCATTGGTTCTTAAACTATTTATTTTTAATAAAATAAACTTAATTGTAACATAGAATAATAATATAACATAAAAGATTATTTTGTGTTTCAGATACGTTTTCAGTGTGATCATAATAATAGGTACACTTCATGTGTTGGTAAGAAAAAAAATTTTAATTTCCATGTTGTGTTCTTTTTTTAGGTAAATTAGTATTTCCTAACTTAGTATCCAGTGTATCCACCTCTATTTTTGGCCACTACTGCTATTCTTTTTGGCATACTTTTAATAAGAGCCTGGCTGGTCTCCACAGTTTTTGGACACCTTCCCATAATTTTTGTTTATTTGAAAATGAATGCTTTGCCAATTTCTTTTTTAAGTCTCCCCACAAGTATTCAATGGGGTTAAGGTCGGGGGATTGGCTTGGCCACTTCAGAACGTCAACTTTTTGGTCCTCGAAAAATTTAGATAACAGCTTTGATGTGTGTTTAGGATCATTATCTTGCTGAAATACCCAACGTAATGTCATATTTTCCTCAGCATACGGTACCATAACTGTTTCCAATATGGATTTGTACTCTTCAGCATTCATTTTGTTCGTAGTCTGATAAATTGGACCTACGCCGTACCAGGAGAAGCAACCCCATAAACCGTGGATGGAATTGCCATTTCCATTAGGGCGTCGAACTATTCCTTTCACAGTCATTCCGCAAACGAAATTATATTCCATTAGGGTGTTGAACATTCGCTCCATAATATGTTTCTCCATTTTTTCTCCCCGGTGCGTCCATCCTACCCAGTCTTTGTGGTCCCTTGCAAAAGTTTGCCTCATGGTGATATTTTTTTTGCGCATAAGTGGGACTTTTCTGGCAATTCTTCCTGGTAGGTTGGCATCTTGTAGTCGTCTTCGGATAGTTGGAGCACTAACTGAATTCCCAATTTCGGCTGCAATAGCCTTCGATGACTTAAATGGGTCCTTTTTGCTCAAAGTTACTATGTAGTGGTCAAGGGTTTCTGTTGTTTTTTGTGGCCTTCCACGGGTTTCCTGTCTTGGTTTTCTTTCTAATACATTTTTAACAAAATTATGAGACCTGTGTAATAATTTGGCGATGGCTCGTAAAGATTTACCTTCTTTTCTCAGACTAAGAACCAATCTAGCTTCTTCTTTAGTACAATGAGAATTTCGACCCATTTTTTTCTAAAAAAAATAATTATTTAATTCTCTGTATTGACAGGAGCTACACTTAAATTACCTTTAGTTACCAAAAGATCACTGATTATAAAATTATTCACTTCATACTTGTGAGAAACGGAGACTGTACCTATTATTATGATCAGGCGAAATGTGTGGTGGACTCGCAATTTATAGAAAAGCTTTGATATACGGGGCAGCTCCTCTTTCAACTCTTTGTCACAGTGTGGCCAGATATTGACAACAACAAAAACCAAAAATAAAAAAAATGTCAACACTAAAAGTACGAAAAAACCATCTATAATTAAAAAATTCCGGTGTGTACCTATTAATATGATCAGGTGTGTATAAAAGTGTTAAGGCTAACTTTACACGTGTCATATATCTCTAAAGAGTCGGTTCTTAAAATTCTCTAAGTAGAAGCTCTGATAAAATAGAACCTGTTTCATTTCATCAAAAAAGAGCTATGACAAGTGTAAGGGCAGCTTAACTTTTTCCGTTTTCTAACTAGTCTTCACTTTCTTAACGTTCTCACACAATCTGCCTAATATAAGCCTCACAATTCTTAATAATACAACCAATATGAAACACAACACCACTAAAACCAATAAGGTTGCTGCACCCCAAGTACCCCATGTATCCAATCCATGCAATTGCTTAAAACTCAAATCACGCGAAGCTGCTCTCATATGCTTAGCTCCCTTGTGTCTCAGTACATACTCTGTCCACCAGATGGCACGTTCCAAAGCTGTTTCTTTCTGATCGCGATAAATTTTAGACTTTAATTGAGCTGCCTGGGCATAACTTTCATTATGCAACAATTCCAGTATCAGTGACTTTAGTTCAGTGGCATTTATACTCCATAGATCCGCACTCAAACCATAGCCATCCTGCTTAGCACGCGCCACATTCAAATGCTGATCAAAGTAAAGCGGCGAACCCAGCACAGGTTTGCCAAAGTACACACTCTCAATGGTACTCAGCAGACCTCCATGGGTAATAAATAGCCTAACATTTGGATGAGCCAATATGTCGAGTTGAGGAAACCATTTGCTAATTAAAACATTCTCAGGCTTATGCTCCAGTTGATCTTCCTCGAACTTCCATAGAACACGCTGCTCTAGACCAGCGAAGGTTTCCAACAAGATTCCAAGCGTTGCATTCGGTAAATCGGCACTTTTTATATTCGAACCCAAGGAAAAGTAAATAACTCCTGCCGGAGACTGCTCCACAAATTTGGCTATATCCGCGGGTAATTGTTGGGTCTTTCTTTGTTGTTGCAGATGCAGACCGCCCACTTCAATCATATTGGGCAGATAGGGACGCGCATGGCTGAGGCTAAAATGCTGACCCAGCAACATAAGCGAGAAGCCATCCATAACCTGTTCCAGCGTCTGTTTTGCCTGGGGAAAGTATTGACCATACAGCTGCCTCTGACTGGGCAAGTGAATCAGACGTTTGTGTAGCCACAATTCAGAAGCCTCCCACACATTCCACAAACGCTGCTCGAAGCTCATGTGGTCGGTGCGCGCTGAAAGTAGCATGGGATTGTAGGACAGTGGTGAAATGTTACCCATTAGCTCATCAATATGTCGATCTGTGCCATAAGATGAAATGCCTATGGTGGAGGCATTAAAGTGCTGGGCCAAACCAAACAAGGCCTCAGTTTGTTCGGTTTCTATAATGACCAGATCAAAAATGTTCCCACTTTGTAGTAATTTCTTTACATTGGCATCTTCAAGAATATTTGTGACAAACAGGCTAAGTAATTTGGTGCCCCAGGTAAGTCTTTTCCAATCACAAGACTGCTTCTCAAAGTCCTCAAAGGAGAAGGCTATAAGATAAGAGAGTTAAGTTGGTAATGGATCAATTTATATTAGTTTTGAGTGCAGTTCGTGAGTGAGTGAACAAAACTGAGTTGCTCTTCTTGTTCAGTGGAGTGGAAAGTTTAAGTGAAAAAGTTACTCACTTTGAGCACTCACTCTAAATTGCGCAGTTTTATCCAACATTAATTTGCCGCCATGATCTCACCCGCCATTACTTCATGTATCTTGGTGGCTCCTATGACACGAAAATTCTGCTCTTGCTGTTCACTTCCAAATGTGTTAATCACTGTGATCTGGTGACCTCTTAATGACAACTCTTTTAGATATTGCTCGGCAAATATATATTGCGATTTGCCGGTAAATGGAAATACTGCTAAAATCTTAGCACTTTCCACAGCCATAGTCAGGCAGAGCACTAAGGCCAGGCTAAAGTAAGAAGCAGAGCTTCATGTTTGCTCAACCAAATGATTTCACTAAATAGCTACAACTAATTCAACCCCACAATTTGTATTTAATTATCGCTAAATGTCGCTTTATATCATTTCAAAGTATTTTAGAGTCTCAAAATTTGCCCAATATTTAATGTAAATTATTGTGTTTTTTTCCCGATTGCTTTTATTTATAGAACAGCGCTCAATTTGCGGCGTCACCGGCGCGCTGGCAGTTTATTAACTAATTTGTTAGGTTGTTATGAAGACAAGAGAGAGCAAACAGCCAGTCAGTCAGCTGTGTCTCCGATTAGAATAATATACATACAAAGCATTTTCTATGTATGCGTATAAAATAAGCTTAGGGGGGCGAGAGTAAATTATTTATTCTCTACATTAATAGTGAAGCATTTCGGTTCACAATTAAACAAATCGTTTGCTTTAATGTAAGAATATTTAATATGTTTTAGTTCGATTGAAAATATTTAGGGCTAGCAAGGCGTAAAACTCAATTTTGAGGGAATGAACCCAGCTTTATCCACAATTATTGGTGAATGTTGGCAGAAACCAAGCATCTACAATAAACAACTAAACACGATTTTATTGAACAACCCAAACCGTAGGAAAATAATGCACATTTCTAATTTTACTCTCCGATATATTTCGAACAGTGTCAGTCAAAGTTTAGCCTTATGTGTGTGGGTGTGTTGATGATGTGAATCATCCCACCCGACAATCCTTAACGAAAACGGATCCGTTTTCGATGTTTTCTCGAAGTTTTCTCTAACAAAACTATCGAGAATGTGTTCCGTTTTCGGTCCGAAAAAGTTTTTCCTGTCGCTCAGTTTGTGGCAGCAAAACGTAAGTTCTCGATACACGTTTGCGGATCCGTTCTCAACACTTTCTCGATTGGAAACGATTCAGTTTTCGATCCGTTTTCGATGTCGAGAAAGTGTCGATTTAGATTCCGTTCTCGACACTTTTTCGAGTCCGTTCACGATACTTTTTCGAGTCCGTTCTCGACACTTTCAATACGTTTTCGTAATCGAGAAAGTGTCGAGAACGGATTCGAAAAAGTGTTGCAAACGTTTACTTTCGCGATAATTGATAAGAATGTTGTATTCCATTCCTTTTTTCTTTCCCATTTAAAAATTTGTACATTTTGTTAATTACTTACTGAACTGAATTAATTCAGCCTTATTAAATTGTATCGCATTTTTGGCACAAAAATAATAGTTAATGCCAATAACAATAGTTTGCATTCTCTCTGCTAACTTTTCTAGCAGGACCATTTAAAAAATGGTTAAAATCTGCGGAATATTGGCATAGCTTACTTATTTAATTTAACGCCTTTGGTAAAAAAAAACACTGGACAAAGAAGGCTCGACTCCATTAGGGTTTCAGCATTCAGCATTCAAGCATTCATCCCTCTTCATAGCGTGGTGGTGGAATCTGATTCGGGGCATTGATCTGTGTCTCCTCCAGAAAGTAAACAGCTGTCTTCGCCAAAGCGTCAATATTCCGGGCAATGGCCACACGCACAAAAGTTAAAGACAGAGAGAGAAAGAGAGATTTAGATGAAGTTTTGGAAAGCCATTAAGTACTCACATTATATGGAAAAATGCGATCCAATATAGTCTCGAAGATACTTCAACTTCTGCAACAGTTGGAGGGCGGCCACTTTGGTATTCGAGTGTTTCCATCCACATATGCAGGAGATGACCACAGTAATGATTTAAAGAGACCATCACCTGGCCGAATCCTTTTTCTCAGCTGCCAACTCTTCCCTCATCGAATAGATAAACATATATCAAGGAGGCTAAGGCTCATTCTCAATGCGAGCCAAATGATTCTCCACCAGCTCGCGTTTCCCACGTCTGTAGGCCAGCAATTGGAAGAGCTTAAAGAACGCTGTGCTCTCGGTCCAGATCCAGACCTCCAACAAAGCGCAGCTGGAAAATTAAAAATGTCCTAACTAAAATTCCCCTTTTCAACACTATTTTACTTACTTCGCCGAAAATATGTGAATGACGGGCAGAAAAGTATTACTCGCATAGCTTGCTAAATTTATCAACAAATGAGTTGGCAACCAATGACTAACTGCCACAAACAGAGAAAAAATTGAAAATCCGGATGAAACCCGCTTTTCTTAAGATATTCGGATTTTGTTGTTAAGAGAAACTATCGTAAATGTCGTAGGTTCGATTACATACGTTTATTTGTCGATTGGGATCTCCAGCGTGAACCGTTTGTTGTTATGCTTCTCCTGCTGTAAAATGCTTACAGCTGTGAAGTCCGGAGAGTGTGCGCTCTCTGCACAGTGGGCCACAAGCGCGGTTTTTATACCCTTGTAGAGGGTATATTAAAACTGTCAAGATGTTTGTAACGCATAGATGGAAGAATCTCAGACCACATAAAGTATATATATCTATTCTTGATCAGCATTGAGGAGCTGAATTGATATAGCCAGTGTCCGTTTGTCCGTCCGTCTGTCTGTTTCTATGCTATCTCCTCCGTCAGTTTAAAACCTATATTTACCAAACTTTGCACAAAGCCTTTTGGTACAAATACGCTGCACATTTGTCGGAACCGGCCGGATCGGATGACTAAAGCATATAGCTGCCATATGAACGATCGGTCCGAAAAATCTAGTTTTAGTAAGAAAATTTTTTTTGTTTTCAATGCAAAAGCCCCCAAACCATCGCATTTATCCAGTTTTCTTTGATTTTACATAATTCTACCAAGTTTGATGAAAATCGGACAACTATATGGTATAACTGCCATACAAAAGGTAGTTCAGAGAAAAAGTCTTAGTAGAAAAAACTTTTTTGTTTTCAATGCTATCGCTCTCAAACTTGTTACTGATCAATACTATATGATACCACACAATTCTCCCAGGTTTGATTCAAATCAGATGACTATAGCATATAGCTGCCATAGGAACTATCGGTCGAAAAAGTAGTTCTAGTAAGAAAATCTTTTTGTTTTCAATGGTAGCGTCTTTTAGCTTTCCAGTTATGAATATTATCGGTTTTCACACAATTTTAACGAGTTTGATCCAAATCTGTTGAATATATCGTATAGCTGCCATATAACAAACTAGCAAGCATATGGTCAAAGTAGTGGCGCGATCTATTGCTGAGTTTGGAAAGTAACTCAGCTAAGAATGTTCGAAGAAAAACATTTAAAATCTTAATTTATACAAATTCAACAAGCTACAAGGGCTTTTATTTATACCCTTGCAGACAATAGTCCAGATGTTCGTAACGCATTGAAGGAAGCGTACAAGTACGCTGTACATTTGTCGGAACCGGCCGGATTGGACTACTATAGCATATGGCTGCCTTAGGAACGAACGGTTTAGAAACTACACAGAGAGAAAAAAGATCAGTTTTATGTTGATAAAAGGGTCATATCAACATAAAATGTATCTTTTTTTCTCTGTGTAGTTTCTAAACCGTTCGTTAATAAGGCAGCCATATGCTATAGTAGTCCGATCCGGCCGGTTCCGACAAATGTTATACTGAACTTGTTAAAAATATCAATTTTTTCATATCATTTGGCAAGAAAATAATATCATTCTAATTCAAAATGATATCATTTACTTAAATTGATATTGAATAATTTCAAAATGATATTAAAAATGTAATAATGATATGTTAATAAATATCGATTTGAAATTTTTAACAAATCAATTTGATACACTTTCATATCGGAGTAAAATTGATGTGAAAAATAACAATTTTTGTCTCGGTGAAGTGTTATTGAGAAACTTATTTTCGAGTTTTTCATGCATTTTCATAATTCCATAAAGTCTTATAAAAGTCGGACAACTATATAGTATGAATAAGTTAGGAATGAAAAATGTTCTTAGTAAAAAAATCTTTTTTTGTTTTCAATGCTAAAGCACCCAAGCTTGATATTTATTAATATACTAGCTGAATACATGGCGTCGCCCGGGTCCTTCACATTGTGTGGATGTGTTTTTATGAGAGCGATTACAATCAATTTTACCTTTTCTAAGCAAAGGGGGTTTGGTTTGGGTTCAGAATGGGCAGGGTAAAAGTGTGTAAGAGTTTTCGAGTCTTTTCGAGAATTTAGTCTGATAAAAAAGTTATATAAGCGCTCGTTTTCTGATCATAAGTGATACTTTTGTAGGGAGAAATTGGTACCCTAGCCGCGACTCTTCATGAAGAGTCGTTTATATCTCGTTTTTCTTATCAGTTTCGGAACATTTTCGAGTCATTTGAGAGTCTTTTTCTAGTCGTTTTTGAATCACGCTTTGAACAAATGCATGAATCATTTTCGTGTCTTAAATCGCACATGACACTAATCTCTTTTTATACTCTGTACCGAAGGTACATAGAGTATATTAAGTTTGTGCAAAAGTATGTAACAGGGAGAAGGAATCGTTTCCGACCCTATAAAGTATATATATTCTTGATCAGCATCATCAGCCGAGTCGATATAGCCATGTCCGTCTGTCCGTCCGTCCGTCTGTCCGTCTGTCCGTCCGTCCGTCCGTCCGTCCGTATGAACGAAGAGATCTCAGAGATGGTAAGAGATAGAGGTTTGTCATGTATGGGACATATATTTCTTATACTTGCAGGCAGATCAAGTTTATTTTCAATTTTTGCCACGCCCCCTCGCGCCCCCGCAATTTGGAAAAAACGTCATATCTCCTACAGTTTTAATGATAGATGGTTCATACTTTTTAGAGATATCTAGTACTCAAAATTATTTATCGATTTGCTGAAGGAATGATAAAGATCGGATGAACTATACTCAAGTTATGAGCAAAAAACGGTCAGTTAACTCCCCCCACCCACCCCACCCATAACCTAAGCATTGCGTTCAGCAGAAGCAATCTTAGTGAGAGAGAGAGAGAGAGAGAGAGAGACTTAGAGAGCGCACTGCGTTGTGCGTTGTGTGTTAACTGGCCGTTTGACTCGTGACCAAATGCGAGCTGCGACATTAAGGGTGCAGAGTATGTTATAGTCGGGCTTGACCGACTTTCTTTCTTGTTAATCATCAAAAGGCCTCGAAAAAGACTTACCAATGTGACTCTTTGCTGAAATAATCTTCCAAATGCTAGGTAAGAGTCAAAGTAAATTGCTTAAATGAATTAATTAAGAAAAATAAAAACATTTATCATATTAAAAGTATATGGTGAAGATTTTATTAATTAAACTATTTAAAATTATTCACAAAGAAAGATTTGTAATGAATTTAAAACCCACGTAAGTACACAGTGGTCATATTAAATGTTAATGTGAAATTTACAGCCATGCTACAATTTTCGCTTAAGCAAAATTTTTGACGATTTAAACTCTAAATCGCAAAAGTTGTTGTCCGAAATTCGCAAATTGCCAAAATTTCGCCAATTTACAACCGGCGACGGATGAGTCCGTGAAATGAAAAGTAAATGGAAAATGTCGCTATAGATAAGAACTTCTATAGCTTGACTATTTTATATTGTTATTTTGGACTTTCCTATATAATTTGGATTAAGCTCCTGTCTTTTAACCTAACCTACTCAAAATTGCACAAGCAGCCAACTACAAATTCAACAACCAATTTCGATTTGGCTGGAGCGATAACCGATAAGTTTGTCTATACAGTTGCTTTTGCCACTTGAAGTGTTTCAGAAAGACGAATTGGGAATGAAACAGAAAATTTAGTTCGTACAAATTTGCTTAAATCGCAAGTCGAAAAAGTAAGTGAAAGGCGGAGCACAGCTGATACTGACTGAAGGAATTATTAGATTTATAACAAGACAAGAATTCGCTCAAAAAAATTCTCGATAACTTTAACTTTTTTTTTTATAGATTGACAATTATTATGTTCGCTTCAAAGTACTAACCTGCTTTAACTTGTCTGTATATAAACGGACTTAACTTTTTCCGTTTTCTAGCTAGTCTTTACTTTCTTAACGCTCTCACAAAATCTGCCTAATATAAGCCTCACAATTCTTAATAGTACAACCAATATGAAACACAACACCACTAAAACCAATAAGATTACTGCACCCCAAGTACCCCATGTATCCAATCCATGCAATTGCATAAAACTCAAGTCACGCGAAGCTGCTCTCATATGCTTCGCTCCCTTGTGTCTCAGTACATACTCTGTCCACCAGATGGCACGTTCCAAAGCTGTTTCTTTCTGATCGCGATAAAGTTTCGACTTTAGTTCAGCTTCCTGGGCATAGCTTTGGTTATGTAGCAATTCCTGGATCTGTGACTTTAGTTCCGTGGCATTCATACCCCATAGATTCGCACTCAAACCATAGCCCGCCTGCTTGGCACGCTCCACATTTAAATGCTGATCATAGAAAACCGGCAAACCCAGCACAGGTTTGCCAAAGTACACACTTTCAATGGTACTCAGCAGACCTCCATGGGTAATAAATAGCCTAACATTTGGATGAGCCAATATGTCGAGTTGAGGAAACCATTTGCTAATTAAAACATTCTCAGGTTTATGCTCTAGTTGATCTTCCTCGAACTTCCAAAGAACACGCTGCTCCAGACCAGTAAAGGTCTCCATCAAGATTCCAAGCGTTGCATTCGGTAAATCGGCACTTTTTATATTCGAACCCATGGAAAAGTAGATAACTCCTGCCGGAGACTGCTCCACAAATTTGGCTATATCCGCGGGTAATTGCTGTGTCTTTCTTTGTTGTTGCAGATGCAGACCGCCCACTTCAATCATATTGGGCAGATAGGGACGCGCATAGCTGAGGCTAAAATGCTGACCCAGCAACATAAGCGAAAAGCCATCCATGACCTGTTCCAGCGTCTGTTTTGCCTGGGGAAAGTATTGACCATACAGCTGCCTCTGACTGGGCAAGTGAATCAGACGCTTGTGTAGCCACAATACAGAAGCCTCCCACACATTCCACAAACGCTGCTCGAAGCTCATGTGCTCGGTGCGCGAGGAGAGTAGCATGGGATTGTAGGAGAGTGGTGAAATGTTACCCATTAGCTCATCAATATGTTGATCTGTGCCATAAGATGAAATGCCTATGGTCAGGGCATTAAAATGTGAGGCCAAACCAAACAAAGCCTCAGTTTGTACGGTTTCCATAACAACCAGATCAAAAGTTTCCTCACTTTGTAATAATGCCTTAACACCTGCTTCTTCAAGAATATTTGCGATAAGCAGATTAAGAAATTCCGTGGTCATGGTCAGTGTTTTCCATTGGCTAGCCTGCTGATCGAAGTCCTTAAAAGAGTAGGCTACAAGAAAAGGGAGTTAAATTAGGGATAGCTTCAAATATACAAGTGTTGAGTACAGTTCGTAAGAGAGTCTTCTTTGGTTGCTCTATTGCTCAGCTATTGACTTAGCTTTGAGCTGTTAAAGTGACCAACTAAAGCATTCACTCAAAATAGAGCAATGTTGCCCTCCCTTAATTTATCTTTTTTATCTCACCAGCCATTACTTCATGTATCTTGGTGGCTCCTATGACACGAAAATTCTGCTCTTGCTGTTCACTTCCAAATGTGTTAATCACTGTGATCTGGTGACCTCTTAATGACAACTCTTTTAGATATTGTTCAGCAAATATATATTGCGATTTGCCGGTAAATGGAAATACTGCTAAAATATTAGCACTTTCGACAGCCGTATTTAGGCAGAGCACTAAGGCCAGGCAAAAGTAAAAGCAGAGCTTCATGTTTGCTCAACCAAATGATTTCACTATTTAACGCCAACTAAACCAACCCTACAATTTGTATGTAATTATTGCTGAATGTTGCTTGATTGCATTTAAAAGTAAGAGTCTCACATATTTGGCCAATCGCTGGAGCGTAACATACAAAATTGCTACCTAAATTTGTTGTTGTTTTATTCGATTGTTTTTATTTATAGAACAGCGCTCAACTTGCGGCGTCACGAACGCGGCTGTGTTTGTTTGTTGACTAAATTGTTAGGTTGTTATGCAAGTCAAGAGAGAACAAATAGCCGGTCAGCTGTGTCTCACTCTCTCTCTCACTCTCTCTGCAAATAAACAAGTCTACGCGATAATAAATCATTTTCTATGTATGAGTATAATAAGAGAGCTTAGGGGTTACACTCACTGCACATTAATGTTCTGAGATATTCTCTACATTATTAGTGAAGCTTTTCAGTTCGTAAACAGAATAAAAGATTAGACAAGCAATTTTGTTCAATGTGAGAATGTGTAATTAGAATTTTTATATTAAAGTGGGTTCTGTAGATCAAGCAGATCTAATGATTTATCAATTAAAAACCATAAAAGACATATTTGGCTTCGGTTTTCGTGTAAGCAATGGAATTGACCATTTTTCTTTTACATTTTTTTATGGACTTAAGTTTTTAAGCTCACAATAGAGCTTTATAGGTTCGCCTTGGTTCACATTCTAAGAACATACATTAATTTTATATACCATTCTTAGTAAGGTATGCGGAATGAATTACGAACAAACTCTTTAAGAATAGAAGAAAATACATTTGATATCCGAGAAATTTATATTCTTACACTTTACACTTTATAGTAATTTTATAAAAAAATTTCATGATCATAGCAATTTTGGGGAACTTCGCGCATCACCTTCTGAATTCCTCTTGTATCGATTTTCGCAAGCTCCCTTTTGATTTTTAAGATAAATCAATTGATGTTTTTGGGCTTATATCCTTTGCCGTAGACTTTTTTTAAAATTAGAACTAAATTTTTCAATTGTCCTTAATTGGGGTACATTGGGGGGTTTTGCAACTTGGGTACATATTGAATATTTAATACATCAAGTGTCTCCAGTGTTTTTTTTTTGGCAATGTGAGCAGGTGCTAACTCGGTGCAAAAGACCGTGTATCATTAGCATGATGCTTTTCAATAAATTGTTTAAGCACTGGAAGGCAATGGTCTTTGCAAATCGTCGTATTAACAGCTAATCCCTGCCTTGAAAACGACGGGTTTGCTGATGCCACGATCACTTATGGACAGCCGCAGTAAATCCTTCTTAGGATACTTGGTGTTTTGTCATTTGAGTGACATTTACAAGTGGTTTAGTGTTAGAAAGGTTGAAATACTCGTGGCCCGTCTTCTGTGAAATAAGTCTCGTCATCCATAATATAAACTTTTGACGAGTTTGAAGTGAACAAATTTCTTTAAAGTGCTCTTAGCCGATGATTAATGGTCTTCCTTTGCTGTAGGCACGGTTTTTTTTAGAACAATTGATTACTCCCATGTTTTTAAGATATTTTTTTATAGTTTTGTCACTCAAATTATAGCTTTTTGCCAGTGTATGATATGATCCGGCTGTGCGACCCACAATTTCATACTTTGATTTAGCTCTTAATTTAGATCGCTATAAGTTACGTTTTTCTCCGAATCCAGGTTTTTTCTCCATTTGCGTTCCACTGTATGATTGCGTAAAGACATCCGATATTACTTTAAAAAGGAAAATTTTCTTGAATCCCATTGCCGAAAAATAATGAAATATTTAATTTTTCGTCTGTTTTGGGTTGTTGGTGCAATATATTCAAACTAGCTTTCGACGTTCTGCTGCATTCAATTACATAATTGCTACTGTGCGTTATTTAGAAAGCTCATATTTGGTGTAATGCATGCTGGAATAGTACCGATACTTTTCCAATAATTGGTTTTCTGCTTGTCTGTCTTAAAACTATCTGACTGCCTTTATAAAAATGTTCGTATTTCCTTCCGCATACCTTAATTGTATACGGATTCACAAAAAATTCCTTAATATTGATGCTACCCCATACCTTTGGCATACCTTTGGTCAGTAGACAATTTTGTTATTTTATTATTATCGAGACTATGTATTAAAAATGGTAAGACTTCGCCAAAAAAAATCGTACAATTCTTTGGGATAGTTTTTTTTTGAAAGTTAAGAAATAGTACTTTACGATAATATCTAGGTTCGCCAAAAAACGTGTAAAAAATGTAAAAATATGCTTGTTAGACGAAAATCATTAAGAATCGCCACCAACCCTTCAATATACTGCACCTTGTTGCCTAATGTCTTCATTAAGGCCCGACATATTTAGTTAAGCCCAGTAGGCAGTTGAGAAGTTACAAGAGGTAGTGTACAATTTTCATACAAAAATGTTGAAAGGAAAGCAAAGGTAAAATTGTACTTCTACTTTTACTACTTTTGGGGTGTACGCAGCTAACAAGGTCTGTCAGTTTACAAGTGGAAGCCATCTTATTTTGACAACAATTGAGCAGTGTATATAGTGAATATTATATTACTTTGCGACTGCGCAGTACAGAGCTACAAATTATGTTAAGTAACGTGAGGAAGAACCCTTATTTACACAATTGTGTTGTGCATTTTATATTACTTAACTCAAATAAAGTAATAATGTTTTGAACAATGTTCACTTTGCATTGTTGGCAGAACATATAGAATGAAATAAGACTATACAAAAATTCACAAATTTATAAATATGTAAAAATAGGAGAATGTGTTGATTGTTCTTTTAAGGCGTATAATCCAGGGCAGGCCAACCCATAGCCACCGGGAGATCAAATTCCGAGTCGGTCTAATAGTAACGTTGAGCTAAATTTGACCAACCAACTCAGTTGAGTCGATTTCACCATTAATTAGTCTATGTATAAAGATTACTCCAAGCATAACTCTACGGTTAATAAGGGAGGGAAGATTAATCAAAAGTAGTCTACTAGAGTACGATGGTAAACGGACCTCAGGATTCCAGCCCAGACCACGAAGAGCAACCAATAAAAACTGATTCAATTACAGATTCAATTATATCTTGATGGTTCGAATATTGCGGAGAGCACACACATGATCCATACACATTCAAATCATCGGCGTACATAAGCACACGAGAGTGAGTCAAGACTGACGGAAGATCATTTATGAAGAGAGTAAAAAGCAATGGCCCCAAGTGACTGACTACCTTGGGGTACTCCAGAGGTAACCTGGACTAGTTTCGAATATGTATTACAAAATAGAACTTTTTGTGTTCTACAACTTAGGTAATCAGAGATCCAACTAAGAAGGTTAGTTGGGAAACCAATTAAACTCAGTTTATGAAGCAACAAGGAGTGATTAACAGAATCAAAAGCCTTACTAAAATCATTATAAATGACGTCAGCTTGCATCTTACCAAAGAACCCTTTGATCACTAATGATGTAAGCTCTAATAAGTTAGTGGTAGTAGATCGACGCTTCACAAATCCATGTTGATAGGGTGAAATAATGGAACTACATAAATGTTGCAGTTGAGATGTCATAATTCTCTCAAAAGCTTTAGGAATTGCAGACAACTTGGAAATACCCCTATAATTCTCAACATCGGACTTATTGCCATTTTTAAGGAGAGGAATGATAAAAGATTCCTTCCACAACATAAAGAGGATAACTCAAGAGACCATTCAAATAATTTGTGAATAGGCTTACAAAGTGCATCAACACAAAACCTAAGGATACAAGCAGGTACTCCATCGGGTCCCGGTGCATACACTGGTTTAACAGAGTTAAGATAGCAAAGGATAGAGCTTTCAGTGATTACAGGGCTAAAAATACAATTAGACCCATTCAACTGATAGGGGTATGGTTGATTCGCAAAGAAGCTAGAAGACAATTAGGTTGACATAAAAAACTCGGCAAACAGATGGGCTATGGCCTGATCATTGTTTGCTTTCGCATTACCATACCGCACAGAAGAGGGCATAGTGGAAGATTTGCGTTTAGAGTTAACAAACGTATAAAACTGTTTAGGATTGTGCGAGAATTGAAGTCTGCAGCGGTTAAGATAGTCTTTTTAACATTGTGCGTTCAGCACATTAAATCTAGAACGAGCATCTACATAACGGGAGAAATCAGATGATTTTTTCGAATTCTTATACTTTTTGAAATACCTTGACTTCTTGTTTTTCAAATTTATTAGTTCTTTTGTGAACCAAGGCGAGTACAAGGTATCATAAAAAAGTTGTATGGCAACATCAATATCTGTACAAGTGTACAATTGAGACCAATCGGTTTCAAAACTAAAATTTTTTGAAAACAACGGGTTTTAGCCGTCGAGTTTCCAGAAGCAGAGCACACCCGAGAGGGCAATTCAATGGTAAGTTCCAATGTAGGATGAAATGGGTCTTCAGGAAGAACGAACGGATCAGTTCTAGATGCAACATTATCGGGGGGATCCAACAAAAAAATTAAATCAAGAGATGAGTTTATCGAGTTGCTAATAGGATTAACTTGTGACAAAGACAACTCAAATAGGCCATCGATAAAATCATGGAATCTTGTCTACTAACACAACATCCAAATCATTCTTGGGCATGATGTTCCATAAACCTTTCTCTGATGAACCCTTCTGCACCTGTTTATCCATACTTTTCTGATCACATTCCATCGCTGTTTGACAACTAGGATTTCTTATCGGCTTATTATATTCTACTTGCTCCAAAACCTTCTTTTCGCACAGATTGCCTTAATTCCACAAATTCTAGTGCTCAACTTGTACGCCATTCTCCAAACTTAACATGCACATTTTCCTAAACTCCTTTGTTGTGTTAGAATAAGACTCATTATTATCGTCATTGATTATCGGCCCTATACGTCAGCACGGTACCAGCCTTAGACACCAACAGGTCTACGGTATTCAAAATCGTCCTCCCGAGAATTGCTTCAAATCCCATATCCACATCCGAAACTACATGAAACTCGACTTTAATCTCTATATTGTCTATCTAAACGGGAATTTAAAAACATCCAAATGTTAGTAGCCTGGCTTCCACCTATAACATTTTAAAACTTGGCACAACCCGTAAGCTGTTTAACTCCTAACTTTAAGAACACACACACCTACGCATAAGACAAAGATCCGCTCCTGTATCAATTGGTACTTTGCAAATTACCGTACCACACTCAACGTACTTCAACTCGAGACCGGAAGATGTGAATTTACTTGACGGTATAATAGACAACTCGTTATACATTGTATCAAATGTACTCAGAGTATATTAAGTTTGTGTAAAAGTGTGTAACAGGGAGAAGGAATCATTTCCGACGCTTTAAAGAAAATACTACTGCGATCAAATTGAATGGTGAATTTTATTATATTTTCAAAATCTTTTTTTGGTAGAGATACCAATGAAACAGCTGTACGGTCAACTAACCTCCTTTATGGTGTGGTGTGTACCTGTTTTAAAGTTATGTACAAACAAAGCGAGACCTAGAGCCGGCAAAAACTTGAAGTTTTGATTATCATAAAGGTCTTTAAAACATAAAAAATTATTTAATTATCTAAATCTATTTCATCCCCTTCAAAGTAAACCCCTTCCGCTGCAATACAGTTTTGTCAACGAATTTTCCAGAAAGAAAAAATTATCGATTGGAACAACCCGGGAAGTTTAAATTAAAAATTCACCTTTCAATTTGATCAAAGTTGTAAATATATTCTTTTTGCCACGCTCCCCCAATTTGAAGAAAAATCGGCATATCTACCATCTAGTTTCATGGCCAGATGATCCGTACCTGGCAAAGATACTTAGTTATGCCAACGATTATTTATCGATTTGCAGGAGAAATGATGAAGATCGGATGAACAAAACCCAAGTTGAGACCAAAAGAAAGTTCGCTGCTGCAAGGCAGCATGGCCGTACAGAGCATATTGCAGTCTGGCCTTGACCGACTTATCTTACTCGTTCTGAGCTTGATATTTAGCTTGCTTCTATTTCTGCGCAGCGAGCGAATCGCCCGAATTTGTTTCTGCTTCAAATAAATCAAGCTCAAAGATCTCGCCACAGTTGATAGTGGAAATGGATCTTCGACCTCTTTCCCGGCTACAAAAAGATGTTTAAATTGGAAGTTCTCCCTGCACCTTTAGAGAACGTAAAATCCAACTTTCGATGGGAAAAATTAGTTAGAATGAAAACGGTCAGTTTTATGAACAGTTTGGTCTTATGGTATTTCTCATTTTGAGTAAATAATATTTATTAACTATGAAACATGTGCAGTTCGAATAAATATTTATTACATTTTTACTTAACTTCAACCGGAAACTTTTTGGAAAGCAAATGCAAAATATCAGACTTCATTTGGCCTTAGAGTTCATGGTTAAAACTTATCTCTAAATGTCTAGAATATACACAAATAAATTTGTTTTTTGTTTGTGTGGGTATATAATCAGTTGTATTAAAGTATTAGTAACCATTTAGATGGTGTACAATCATATCAGCGACAAATGTAAACATAGATAGCTTAAATCGAAGTCGACAACCTGACCATATGTATGGACCTACAATTAAAAAATTTGTTAAATGATTATCAACAAAAGGCCATTAAGATTAGATAATTAAAATGTTAAGCTTATCAAATATGCGTTTTTGTTCATTGTCTTGGGAAGCATGAAAACAAATTCGATAAAAGCACGTTGAATGTTGACTAATTTTCATACCAATGGAAGAGATCAATTCGAAACAAATCTCAAAACACTCTTGGATAAGTGTCTGGAGATAGTCTGAAGGGTCTATTACAGACCACTTATTCCGATTCAAGGAACTAATACGACTGCTATAAAACGCTGCCAAAGCTTTATAATCCGTCTCAGACACCATTTCAACTTGCAAAATATAAACACCATTAGACACACAATAAAGAAGAGTCTTAGGAATACTATCAGCAGTTTGTCCAGATTATAGTATTCAATAAACTTCATGCTCGATTGCGATACACGCATATGGGGAGCTCCATTATAGCGTAACACATACTCCGTCCAGTATATGGCCGTATCCAAAGGATGCATTGGCTGATCACGAAAAAGTTGCGACAATGCCAAAGCATTCCGTTGATATTCAGGCTGTTCGATCATCTTGTTAATGACTTTTTTCAGATTCTGTCGCTTCAGGCTGTTAATGTCTACCAACTCGGCCGCACCCATTTCCACCATGCGTTCAAAGTTTCGAAATTGATCAAAGAAAAGAGGCATTCCAATTACCGGCTTACCATAGTAGGCCGCCTCAATGACACTAAGGATGCCCCCATGACTAATGAATAGCCTCACATTGGGATGGGCCAGAATGGCCAACTGTGGCAGCCATTTGGACATGTAGATACTCTCGCTGACATTAGGCAATGGTTGACCCTCAAATATCCAAATCACACGCTGCGGCAAAGCCACAAAGCAATCCAAAAATGTTCTGATCGTTGCTTCTGGCAAATCTTTACTCTGCGTTTCAAAGCCTAAATTAAAATAGATCACACCATGCGGGGCCTGTTCAATAAATTCCTTTAGATCGGCTGGTAAGAGAGGATTCTCTTTTGGTATATGCATTCCGGCCACCTCTATCATTCCCGGGACATTGGGTCTAGCCTGAAACAAGCTAAAATGCTGATTCAGCAGCATTAGATCAAAACTCTGGCGTATTTCTGAAAAGCTCTGTGATAGATGCCCAAAAAAGTGCTCGTGCACCAGACGATGCTTGGGAAGATAAATCAAGTGGATAAGCAGCCATTCCTCAGTCATGTAAAACCAGTTGTAAAGTCGATCTAAAATCGTTTGCACTGTTCTAAATCCCAATGGCATGATGGGCTCAAATATGGTCGAGGCTCCATATCCAATCAAATCATCCAAATACCAATCGGCTCCATAAGTCGAAAGACCCATCAGCGAAGCATTGAAATGTGCGGCCAGTCCAAATAGGGAATCGACCTGCGAAGGCTCCAAAACAACCAAGTCGTAAGTAACCTTTGAACGGAGCATATTTTGCACCTCAATATTCTCCAGAATATTAAGTGAAATTTTAAGCATAACATTACGCAAGACTTTCGCTTGGATCCATTTATTCTGTGAGCTGGCAAATTCTTCAGGGATCCACACTAGAATGAGAAGGGAAAAACAAGAGAACTTAAACAAAAACAAGCAGGTAAATAAAATTACTTTGTCTGGCCCGAAAATTCTATAATCTCAAAATGATTTAGTTAATTTTTTGAGTTTTTAAGCTATATAAGCTTCTTAGACTGTGGGCAAAAAAATACCGGGAATTTGTTTATAAATCAAAAAGTCTTTATTTATTCTTGTAAATTCATTTCTCAAAATAGTCCCCCCAGATGCAATACACTCGTGTCAACGTTTTTTCCAATTTTCAAAACATGCTGCAAAGTCCTCTTCCGATATGGACTTCAATTCCCTCTTCGTTTCAGTTTTTATCTCTTCTATTGAAAACGGTATCCTCGGAGCGGTCTCTTGAGTTTAGCGAATGGCCAGAAGTCACTTGGTTGCGGAACTATATGAGTCGAGATTTTGGCGAAATTATCACGAATTACTGTTTCTGTTTTTCCACTTAATTGAGCGGTTTTGACACCAATCGAGATTTCACTTTTCTGAGGCCCAATTGGTCACTAAAAATGGTTTTCACTGATACTTACGATTTTCAAACAAGGTCAGTAAGGTCTCTTAAATTAAAAAACGAGGCTTTGCCTCGTTTTCAACGCTTTCTCGACTCTCCTTAAACACTTTGTACCGCTCATAAAGTCTTGTATTCGATAGACCTAGCTCACCGAAGGCCCTTTGGAGCATTTTCAACGTTTCGGTAGCAGAAATTTCATTCCGCATACAATACTTTAATGGAACTGCGTTGTTGATTAAGTCTGAAACCAGATATTATAAAAACGAAAATTCACATTTCGCTGTTTACAAAAAGACGCGTATCTCAAGCACTTATAAATATTTTGAAGTGTAATTTTGCACAGATGTCAGTGACAGTGTGGCCAACTTAAAAATAAAAACACTTGTCGCTATCGGAATTCGAAAAAAATGTAAATTGAAATTTCCCGGTATAGTACAGTCAAATTAGAATTTTTCGATGCATGAAATGTTGACCAGCCAGATGTTTCATATAACGTAAGGGATTGTTTTAAAGGGTTAAGCTCAAATTTGTGTCATTGGGAACGGCCGCCATATTGAAAAACGCGAATTGGTCTGTATCTCTGAAAATATTGCTTTTAGACAAAAAGTTTCAAAGACAAAGTTATATATAAGAAGCTATAGTTGTGTAACGCTTTGTCGCACAGCTAAATGTAATATTTGAAAGTTGTTGTAAATTTTATGCTCTTTAATTTATACTATGGGACAATTGTGCGTAGCTCTCACCGGAAACAAGAAAAAAAAAGAAAAAAGTGAAAAATTAATTTTTGATCGTACATAACCTGAAAACTATTGCCCGCACAGAAAATTTGTGAGTAACATAAAGAAAGGTAATGTTATTTTCTATAACTTATTAGTTTCAGAGATACAGAGCTATTCGCGTTTCATAATATGGCTGCCGTTCCCAATGACACAAATTTTCGCTTAAGCCTTTAAGACAGTCCCCTAACACATAACAAAAATTTGGCTGGTCAATATTTCATGCATAATTATGCCCTTTTTATACGCTTGTAGAGGGTATGCTACCTCCTCCGTCAGTTTTAAACCTATCTTAACCAAACTTTGCACGAAGTCTGTTGGTACAAATACGCTGCACATTCGTCGGAATCGGCCGGATCGGATGACTATATCATATAGCTGCCATAGGAACTATCGGTCGAAAAAGTAGTTTTAGTGAGAAAAACTTTTTTGTCTTCAACGCAAACGTCCCCAATAATCGTTGTTCTAAGTTTTCTATGCATTTACATAATTCCACCAAGTTTTATGAAAATCGGACAATCGGACAATAGCTGCCGTACAAAAGATATGTCTGAGAAAAGTCTTAGTAGGAAAAACTTTTTTGTTTTCAATGCTATCACTTCCAAACTTGTCACTAATCAATATTATATGCTACTGCACAATTCTTTCAAGTTTGATCCAAATCATATAGCTGCCATAGGAACTATCGGTCGAAAAAGTAGTTCTAGTGAGAAAAACTTTTTTGTTTTCAATGGTAGCGTCTTTATACCCTCCAGTTGTGAATATTATCAGTTTCCACACAATTTTGGGGAGTTCGGTCAAAATCGGATGAACACATGGTATAGCTGCCATATAACAAACTGGAAAGCAAATGCTCAAAGTAGTGGCGCCATCATGCTACAAGGGTATAAAAACTTCGGTCGAGCCGAAGTTAGCTTTCCTCTATTTTTTTAATTTGACTGGACTAATATTTTTTGCCCACAGTTTATAAAAATAATTCCAAAAATAATGCAAATTTATTTTGAATATTTATTAGTGCCTGCCAGATTGTTCCAAAATCTGTTAAGAACGGTTAAAAAGTGGCTTAGAGTCATAATTCCGATATTATTTTATCTAAGATCCTGCAATTTGGTGCTTAGGTTGTACCGAATCGTATACTGACCGGTAGAAATTAATAACGTCGTTGTCTTTGCTTTTAGACGTTTCAAAATCAAAAGTCATGGGGTTTCGGGTGCTCTGATTTCATTTCTGGCATTATTTGTTCGATCGGAGGGGAGCTGGCTGACTTATGGGGGAAGGAAGAAGGGTTAATAGGGGTTCATAGGTTTTTGGGTGCTCCGATTTCATTTCTGGCAAAATTTTTCCGATTGAAAGGGAGGGGCTGACTTATGGAAAAGAGAGAGAAGCTGTAAAAATTAAGTGGGGTATCGTTTCATAGGTTTTAAGGTGCTCCGCTTACATTTCTGGTAACATTTTTCCAATCATGGGTGAGGGGTGACTTAAGGGTGTGCAAAGGGGGCAAAATCTAAAAAAAAATAAAATTGGGTTTTATAGGTTTTCGGGTGATCCGGTTTCATTACTGGCATTATTTTTTTGATCGGGTGGGAGGGGCTGACTTAACAGTCCGATTTGAACAGTTTTTGGTACACGCTTATTTTAACATTTTCATAACATTCTGGCCTAGTTTCGTCAAGATCGGTACATTTTTAGATGTAGCTCACATACAAATTTAATAACTAACGAGAAGGCCAAGCTAACTTCGTCTGTGCCGAAGTTTTTATACAATTGCAAATGCTGTTTTTGAAATGTCAAAGTTTAAGAACGCTTACATAAAAATCAAAAATTTTACTAACTTAAGCCCATTTTCCGACAGATAAACATCTGATTTCGACCAAATTTCGCGAATCTTTTTGAAAACATATCAATTTAACAATCGCCGAGTTTAAGAACGATAAAATTGAAAACAAAAAAGTTTTTCTCACTAATACTCAATTTCCGCCCGATCGGCCCTATGGCAGCCTGAATTATAGTCATCCGATTTTGACCAAATTTTGCGAATCTATTTGAAAGCATATAAAATCAGTCATCAGCGAGTTTAAGGACGCTAACATAAACACAAAAAAAATTTTTTACTAAGAATCATTTTCGACCGATCGGTCATATGGCAACCAGAAGATATAGTCACCCGATGTCGATCAACTTTTTCAAATAAGTTTGAAAGCGTTTAATATTAATAATCACCGACCTTAAGAACGATTTAATTAAAAACAAAAAAGTTTTTTTCACTAAAACCCATTTTCCGACTGATCGGTCCTATCGCAGCTATAAGATATAGTCATCCGATTTTGATAAAAATTTGCAAATCTGTTTGAAAGCATATTATATTAATAATGACCGAATTTAAGGACGTTTACATTGAAAACAAAAAAGTTTTTCTCACTAAGACCCATTTTTCGAACGATAGTTCCTATGGCAGCTATAAGATATAGTCATCCGATTTTGACCAAAATTTACAAATCTGTTTGAAAGCATATAATATTAATAATGAACGAATTTAAGGAAGCTTACATTGAAAACAAAAAAGTTTTTTTCACTAAGACCCATTTTCCGACCGATAGTTCCTATGGCAGCTATAAGATATAGTCATCCGATCTTGACCAAAATTTGCAAATCTGTTTGAAAGCATTTAACATTAATAATAGCCGAGCTTGAGGACGCTAACAGTGAAAACAAAAAAGTTTTTCCCACTAAGACCCATTTTTTGACCGATAGTTCCTATGGCAGCTATAAGATATAGTCATCCGATCCGGAAAATTTTTTATCGATTTTGGGCTATAACTATAAAAAGAGCTGTTATATCAAAAAACTGAAGATGTGGTAAATTAGAGGAGGACTATCCATTAATGTTTCCTAAGATATTTTTCTGTCATCAGACCATTTTTCTGAATTTATTAAACATCGGAAAAAAACCATATTTTCCATTTATAAATTTTTTAAAATTGTAGCTTATAACCAAAATAAAAGGTTTTTCTGTAAGATCATACAATGCAGCTTACATTAAAACAAATTTGGTTGAAAAAGGTTAATGAATGCGGTCACAGCACCTATAAATGTAAACAACACACTTTTATGCATATATCTCGTAAACCTGATGTGCTGGGCGAAAACGGACAATCGCTTTGAATTCAGCGACCAAAAATACTATATTTCTATTCTATATTTCAAAAGCTTGTAACCAATTGTAATGTTTACTATGTATAAATATAAACATTTTTTATGGCTCCACTTAAAATTTGATTGCAAATCGGACACTTTGCTTTTTGTTCTTCATGAAGTTCATCATCGAATTCAGCAATACGCCTGGAATTTTGGTTTTTCAAAAGATTTTCCTCAACTTCTACCAACACGATTCGCACACATTTATGTGATAGCAAGGCCTCAAAAGGACAGATTTTGAAATTCAGAAATGAAGACTCAGTCAGTGCGCTTAAATTTGAATGAGTCGAGGTCAGGGATGATGCTGATATGCTTAACCACGCCATATCCTCCAAATTTGTTAGTTCCTCAACAACGTCATCGTTTTCGACACAGATAAATAAATCTATTTTTAACATTTTATCTATTGAAAACAAGAGCTGATGGACAAAAACCGAAACCAGTGTTTTGGAAACAGTGCACAAAACTGGATCAGAATTTTGCAACGAGATGGCTGAACCACAATGGCTGTTGGCCTGTGAAATTCAGAACCTAAGTAACAGAGAAATCCATTATCTTTGTGGAACGGAAAGAACAGAAAGAAATTCAATTCTTAGTATTTCGTAGAGCTAGACACTGTACTCATATTGTGTTATTGTCAAACCATTGAGACACACTTGAACGTTTAACGATCTTTTAGACACCCCTGGAATATTACCAGTATTAAGCCGATCCGGTACATGAATATGGTGAACATTCTTGATCCTCTTACACTGCTCATAGGCATGAATCAAGGTCAACTGGTGTCCACGCTCTACTAATGCTTCAACATATGGAGTCATCAGTACACACTGCGAAGGAATTTCAAATGGTGCCACCAAAAGTATTTTGGCAGACCTCACAGATAATGCAAGGCCGCAGATCAGCAGTAACGATTGATTCAACATGGCCAAGAATGCGCGATTTATATTCGTAGTTCCGTCTAGGAACACGCGTGCTATCCGACTGAAACACAGTAAACTACTCAACAAGTAAGCAGATAAGACCGCCAGCGAACCAATTGAAGAGCTTACCGAAAAAAAAGAGAGGCCCCCTATCAGTGTATGCTAAAACTGCTCCATGTTCGGACGCCCCCTCTACACCATGATAGGAGCGCACCTTAGCTCTGCTTGGCTGTTTTTGGGACTATGCGTACAGCTAACGCAAGCGGCCAATATTTTGGCCATTTTTCCGTATCCCAGTGTCTCGCCCTATAGTCTGGTACGGCCATATATTAAAGCACTTGTGGATAAAGGTCATGACCTGACAGTGATTTCAAGCTTAAACCAGTTTGCCGCCATTGAGGGGGTTTATCATATACGCATACCAATGTTGGAAAGGATTTGGCTTGGTAAGTTAGGATGGGGCTGCAATAAGTCTGTGTAACTACTAACTTGGTTTTATACTGATCAGATTTCTCAGACATTGACTATGATTTTGAATCACCGACAAGCAAATGGCTCGAGGCTGTAATGGGGGCTCATTGGTACTATAAATGCTCACGCTGTATCCTAGAAGACGATGGTGTTCAATCCCTGCTGCACAACAAAAGCGCCCACTATTCCATGGTCATATTGGAGGCCTCTCACACAGATGCTCTCTATGGCTTTGCCCAGCACTTTAATGCCCATTTGGTGGGTATATCGGCTTACGGTTCGGCTTGGAACATTGATTATCTGGCTGGAAACTCAGCGCCAAGTGTGTATGAGCCCATCTCGCCTATTGGCTATACACGAGGACTTAGTCTGCTGGATAAGTGGTACAACTGGATGTATATCACCGAGGAATGGCTAGTGGAACGTTTGGTTTATCTACCACGACAATTGAGGCTATATAAGCAGTATTTTGATTTTCATCCATCCACGCTGTATGAGACACGTAGGAATTTTTCACTCATATTGATCAATCAACACTTCAGCTTGGGACGAGCTAGATCGAATGTACCGAATGTTGTGGAAATAGCTGGCATGCATCTATATCAAGACTCTCAGTTAATGGAGAAGGATTTGCAGCGTTTTCTAGACGAGGCTGAGCATGGTGTGATCTATATGTCAATGGGTGTAGAAATACTCGTGAAATGGTTGCCCATAAGTATGCAGCAAACATTACTCGATACTTTTTCCAAGCTCAAACAGCGTGTGGTCTGGAAATATGAACCAGACTTGCTGCCCAATAAATCGGATAATATCTATGTAAGATCAATGTTACCTCAACGGCAGATACTTGACCATCCCAATGTTAAATTATTCATTACACACGCCGGTTTGCTGAGTATCATAGAGACTGTCTACTATGGAGTACCTGTGCTCTGCATTCCCGTCTATTCTGATCAATTCGAGAACGCAGAACGTATGAGTTTAGCTGGAATAGCTCTGATCCTAGAGATGGAAGCTCTAAATGTTGACTTGCTAATGCAAAGCATACAAAAACTTTTACAAAACTCTAGCTATGCGAAAAATGCAAAAATATTGTCCGCACGATTTCGGGATCAGCCTATGAATCCCTTAGAGACGGCCGTCTGGTGGACCGAGTATGTCTTGAGGCATAATGGAGCGCCTCATATGCGTCTGGCCGAACAGAATATGTCTATAATGCAGTACTACAGCGTTGACATCATTTCCATGCTATTCGGACGCATTGGTATCGCCGCTCTCATAGTAATTATTTTAGGTTATAAGTTAATGAAATTATTAAATTTTGTATTGCCACCCTCACACATTGGCCTGAGTTTACCCCTACTTAGCTGATGAGCCGAGGGAAAGCAAATAAATACAACTTTTGTACAAATTCAGATAAAAACACTTAATAGTCTGCGCAGTTGTTTTGACTGAAAATGAAATGCCATATAAAAATGATGTCTCTTTCGATAGCGACTGTTAAAGTGTTAGATAGATAAAGCTTGTGGAGCAGGGTACACGTGCCCGTTGGTACTATAAATTGCATTCAATCTAAAAATATGCAGATATCCAATCAGATTGCCCTCTTGATATACATACAGAGGTGCTACCCCCAAGGTTATCTCTTTAAAATCAATTTAACAATATTTTTATTCAGCGGTAAATAATGACTCACATTGTCCGTCTGCTAAATAATCATAGATAAAGTCAAGTCAAAGACACAATTGATAATGATAACAAAATATTTTGGAAACGACCTAGCGTATGTTGTTAAGCATAGCGTACTGCACTGTTTCAAAAGTCCAAGGTCAGAAGGTAAACTCGTTTTAGAGAATACCTGCCATAAAGTGTGTGAAGTGCAATCCATCATAATTGTTTGTTTTTCTTATAACTCGACTATGGGTTATCCGAACTTTATCATTTCTTTGGCAAATCGAATTACTAATAACAAGAAAGAAAGTCGGTCAATACCATCTATAACATACTCTGTTCCCCCCAAAATTATTTATATGTCTGATCAATTTAAGTTAGAAGCCACCCAAAGTGGCAAAATTGCCATAATGGGTGTGAAGTGCTGCCCATCGCCGTTGCGGCCGGTGTTACCCATGAGAATTGTTTGATTTCTTTATAACTCAACTATCGTTCAACCGATCTTTATCATTCCTTGGACAAATCGATAAATAATCTTGATTACTAAATATCTTTAGAAGGTACGAACGTCTTCACCGTGGAAAATATTGAAAATAAACCTGATCTGCCTGCAAGTATAAGAAGTATATCTCCCACAAGGCTGCAAACCGCTCCTGAACCGAACCCCAAAGAGCCGGTTCCGTTTGGGTTTTCAGGGTTTCTCGAACCTGAACTCGAACCGAACCCCCGTATACAAAAAAAAGGTTCGATTCAAACAATCATTTAAGTCAATTTCTTAAGATTTTTTCTAGTTTTCTCAATAATATGACCGAAAAAACCTATTGTACACTGCTCGCCACTTGAATAGGACACCCTGTATGCTCTCTTTAAAACTGCTCGTAACTCGAAAACGAAATGGTAGAATAACGGTATTTTTTGCATATTATCTTTGTGCAAGCATTCTTCGCTCTTTCTGGTATATTCCAAGTTTTGGAATAGAACCGTTACAAAGTTGTTGGCACTTTATGTGGGCATTCGCAACAATTCAATGGAATTTTTGCGCCACTTGAATAGAACATGCATTTTATTTGGTCGGTATCGTTGACACGTGCACACAAATTTTGGTTTACTTAAACTTTTTGCTTTAATTAAAGTGTATATAAAATTTAAAAAAAATTAAAATGGGGCGTGGCACTTCATTATCTGAGTCGGAGAAAGGAAAAATCCAAGCTTACAAGGATTCTGGCCTTTCTATTGCCAAAATAGCAAAAAAAGTCGACAGGAGCCGTCACGCCATAACAAATTTTTTAAATAATGAGGCTAATTATGGTAAAAACATGAAGGGCCGCACCCACAGTGTGCTTACCATCGCGGACAGGCGACTTATATTAAGAGAAGCTTCCAATTCGCACGACTCTTTGGCCAAGATAAGGGAAAAATGCAACGTTAAAGCAAGTTTGACAACCATGCGTCGTGTTATTAATAATGCTACACACCTGAAGAGACTAAAAATCAAGAAGAAGCCACCTCTTAACCCGGCTCGGAAGTTATAACGCCTTGATTTCGCGCGCGCACATTTCACCTGGACTTCGGAGTGGCAACGTGTTGTCTTTTCGGACGAAAAAAAGTTTAATTTGGAGGGCCCCGATGGCTACAGCTACTATTTTCATGATCTTCGAAAAGAACCACACCATCTTGATAAGTTGCACAGCAGTGCTGGATGCTGTAGGTATTATGGTATGGGGGGCCATTTCCTATTATGGCACCTGTGAGCTTAAATTTATTCCAACCACCATGAATGCGTTGTGTTATAATGGTATATTGAAAGAGGCCTTTCCACACTTCCAAACTCTTTTTGCAAATCTAAAATGGATTTATCAACATGATAATGCCCCTACACATACGGTCCGGATTGTTAAATCGTATATAGCGAGCCAAAACGTGGAGTTATTAAACTGGCCACCCTATTCACCGGACTTGAATATCATTGAGAATGTGTGGGGATGGCTAAAACGTGAAGTATATGGATCAGGTCAGCAATATTCGAGCGTTCCCGAACTAATTGCAGCTATCAAATTAGCATGGGGCTCGATATCGTTGAATTATTTGGAAAAATTGTATGCATCCCTTCCAGACCGAATGTGTGAGGTTTTGAAGAAAAAAGGAGGCTCAACACACTATTAAAAACTTTTTTTGGTTTAAAAACATGTTAGTAATTTCTTATTTAAGTAATATTGTTATTTGAAATAGATTGAAATATTCTTAAGTGGTTTTTAGATAAAGTGTCCTATTCAAATGGTGCAAAATGAAGACTCCAAAATTTGTTACTTATTGGTTAACAATGTTTCTTGTATACTTACAACTTTTGAATAATTTTGTAATTTTCGTCTAATTACTACATTTAAATAAACTTTATAAGAAAACAAAAATTATTTTCCTAGATGGCTTGGTTTAGCAGCAATTTACCATAGAAAATCGACTTTAGAGGTGTCCTATTCAAGTGGCGAGCAGTGTATGTTCGAAAAGGAGGATGAGTATAAGTTCGGCCAGGCTAAAACCGGGATCAAAATTAAAAAAATTATCCGTACTTATATTGTTCCCGCCGGGAATGATTTATGCCATTTCAGGATCAACCCATTTTTATTACCATTTCGGCATGAATTGATCCCGGAAATCCCGGATTTTTTTTTTCGGTGTATAGATATTCTTGATCAGCATCAACAGCCGAGTCGATATAGCCATGTCCGTCCGTCCGTATGAACAAACAGATCTCATAAATGGTAAGAGATAGAGGTTTGACATGTATGGGACATATATTTCCTATACTTGCAGGCAGGTCAAGTTTATTTTCAATTTTTGCCAAACGAAACGGAAAAAACGTCATACCTCCCACAGTTTTGATGATAGATTGTTCGTACCTTCTAGAGATATCTAGTAATCAAAATTATTTATCGATTTGCCGAAGGAATGATAAAGGTCAGATGAACGATACTTAAGTTATGAGGAAAAAACGGCCAGTTGACAACGAAGATATCCCCACAAAGAATTTTTGACTTTGGAAAACTATGTTTTGATACAGTTTTAAATAACAAAACCTGAACTAAGCTGGAACGTATTGAAATCTGAAAATAATTGCGAGATTTTACCAATAGGCTGGTTCAAATCGCCGATATTCTTCCAAGCTATGATGTATTGCGATCATCGAATATGATTTCGGTGTTTATCCATAGATTTTCTTTATTTATACCTTATTTCTTCGAAAAAGTGGGATTCTTAAGAAGAAAAATAAAATAGTTTTTTTCCATTTTTTTAAATATTTTTTCTAGATGTTTAAAAAACAAATTTCGAGCGGAATTATTTGAAAAAATTTGTTTTTTCACATATATTTGGCTGTTTGTATTCAAAATACTTTACCGATACAAAAACAATGTTTTACGCGACTATTGGAAATTCAATAACCTTTCGATTCATACCTTGCTTGACTCCATCTACCATTTCTGACTCGAGATTTTGCTCAAAATGTAAGTGTACCCACCAAAAAAATTTAAAAAATTAACTAAAACTTAAAAATTAAAATAAAAATATTTTTTTTATATTTCTGTTACTTTTATTTTAAACTTTAAAAAACTTGGGCAATCTTTTTGAAATTAAAAAAAAAAAATTTTTATTTTTAAATTTAAAAAATAAAAAAAATTGTATTAAAAACTTTTTTTTCTAGTTTTTATAATGATTATATTCCTACTTTTAAGAAAAAACAACAGATTGCGATTATCTCATTTACTTTGGAAAGTATTAGTTTCGTTTCGCTAAATTGGTAATTTCGCCCACTGTGCGATCGGTCGAAATGGGTCTAAAAAAGACATTTTTTTTGTTTTTAATGTTAGCGTCCTTATAATCGATGATTACTTATTGTAAATGCTTTCAAATATATTCGCAAAATTTGGTCAAAATCTGACTATATCTTAAGGCTGCCGTAGGGCCGATCGGTCAGAAAATGAGTCTTAGCGAGAAAAACTTTTTTGTTCTCAATTTTATCGTTCTTAAACTCGTCGATTGTTAATTTTTTATGTCTTCAAAATGATTCGCGAAATTTGGTCGAAATCAGATGTTTGTCTGTCGGAAAATGGGTTTTAGTTAGAAAAATTTTTGATGTTTAGGTAAGCGTTCTTAAACTCTGACATTTCAAAAACAGCATTTACCAGGGTATAATAACTTCGTCACATACGAATATAGCTTGGTCTTCACGTTTAGTGTAACATTAACAATCTGAAAATTTACCAGCATTATGGCGATCCTGTACATGTATATGGTGAACCTTCTTGAGCATCTTACACTGCTTATAGGTAAGAATACTAGTGCTTAAACATATGGAGTCATCAGTACACACTGCGAAGGAATTTCAAATGGTGCCACCAAAAGTATTTTAGCAGACCTCAAGGGAAAATCACAGCCAGTGCAAGCCCACCGGTCAGCAGTACTGATTGACTCAACATGACGATACAGCGCGATTTTTATTCGCAGTTCCGTCTAGAAACTCGCGTGCTATCCGACTGAAACACAGTAAACTACTCAACAAGTAAGCAGATAAGACCGCCAGCGAACCAATTGAACAATTTTCCAAAGAGAGAGAGAGGCCCCCCTATCAGTGTATGCTAAAACTTAGCCATGTGCGGACGCTGCTTTGCATCATGGTAGGAGGGCACCTAAGCTCTGCTTGGCTGATTTTGGCCCTATGTGTACAGCTAACGCAAGCGGACAATATTTTGGCCATATTTCCGTATCACACAATGTCTCTATTTCTGCTGGTTAGGCCGTATATCACTAAACTTGTGGAAAAGGGACACAACCTGACAGTGATTTCAGGTATAAACCATTTCGACACCGTTGACGGCGTTCATCATATACGCGTGCCAATGTTGGATAGACTGGAGGAAGGTAAGTTAGGAAACGGCTTAATCCAATATTTGAAACTGATAACCATATTTTATGCTGAACAGCTGTAATGGACGTTGAATATGATGTTGAATCACCGCCAAGCAAATGGCTCGAGGCTGTAGTGTCGGCTCAATGGTTCTATAACTGCTCCCAGTTTATACTTGCCGATGCTGGAGTTCAAGCCCTGCTACGGAACAAGAGCGCCCACTTTTCCATGGTCATCTTGGAGGCCGCTCACACAGATGCTCTCTATGGCTTTGCCCAGCACTTTAATGCCCATTTGGTGGGTATATCGGCTTATGGTTCGGCTTGGAACATTGATTATCTAGCTGGAAACTCAGCGCCAAGTGCGTATGAGCCCATGTCACCCGCGGGCTATACACGAGGACTTAGTCTGCTGGAAAAATGGCACAACTGGATATATATCACCGAGGAATGGCTAGTGGAACGTCTGGTTTATCTACCTCGACAATTGAGGCTATATAAGCAGTATTTTGATTTTCATCCATCCACGCTGTATGAGACACGAAGGAATTTTTCACTCATATTGATCAATCAACATTTCAGTTTGGGACGAGCTAGATCGAATGTACCGAATGTTGTGGAAATAGCTGGCATGCATCTATATCAAGACTCACAGTTAATGGAGAAGGATTTGCAGCGTTTTCTAGACGAGGCTGAGCATGGTGTAATCTATATGTCAATGGGTGTAGAAATCCAAATAAAGTGGTTGCCCAAAAGTACGCAGCAAACATTACTCGATACATTTTCCAAGCTCAAACAGCGTGTGGTCTGGAAATATGAACCAGACTTGCTGCCCAATAAATCGGATAATATCTATGTAAGATCAATGTTACCTCAACGGCAGATACTTGACCATCCAAATGTTAAATTATTCATCACACACGCCGGTTTGATGAGTATTATAGAGGCCGCCTACTATGGAATACCAGTGCTCTGTTTGCCCATTTACTTTGATCAATTCGAGCATGCAGAGCGTAAGCGTTTGGCTGGAGCGGGTTTGACCCTAGATATAGATACTCTGAATGTTGAAATGTTAATGCAAAGCATACAAAAACTTTTACAAAACTCTAGCTATGCAAAAAATGCAAAAATATTGTCCGCACGATTTCGGGATCAGCCTATGAATCCTCTAGAGACGGCCGTCTGGTGGACCGAGTATGTCTTGCGGCATAATGGAGCGTCTCATATGCGTCTGGCTGAACAGAATATGTCCATAATGCAGTACTACAGCGTTGACATCATTTCCGTGCTATTCGGACGCATTGGTATAGCCGCTTTTATAGTGATTATTTTAGGTTATAAGTTAATGAAATTATTAAATTTTGTATTGACACCCTCACACATTGGCCTGAGTTTACCCCTAGTTAGCTGATGAGCCGAGGGGGAGCAAATATATACAATTTTTGTACAAATTCTGATTAAAACACTTAAATAGTCTGTGCGTTTGTTGTGACTGAAAATGAAATGGCAAATAAAAATTTATGTCGCGCTTGATAGCGATTGTTTAAGTGTTATATTACAAATAGTAAATAGATAAAGCTTGTCGGGCAGGTGCCGAAGGGTACAGCATTTTAGAAATCTTATCAAATGGCTTTTGCTAATTGGCTTTTTAATAAAGGTATATATGTAGGTGCAGCTTTCAAGGTTGACTGCTGAAAATGCAATATTACAGGATTCACCGAAGTGTATATAAGCCGACTCCAAAACCCCTGTACCCTTGACTCATTTGCTAGCCGAATATATATATGCACATTGTACTGCATAAATGTATATACTGGTCTGGACTAGAGCCCTGCACAAGTTCACATTAAATCGTGTTAACAGTAGGCAATCACACTGTGCACACTATTGAACCAACTCATATGTCGACACCAGGGCTTAATACCGGAACCGGTACCGGAACCGTAAAGGGTTTATGTTTCATATCAAGTACCAGAACTGGAACCGGAACCTACACAAATTTTTGTTTGAGAACCGAAAACCTTTTACCGTTATTAATGGAACCGATAGCATCGGAACGAAACCAAAACGTTGGTACCGGTACAGTTTCGTTTTTTTTTCCTTTGCAGAGCGCTTCGTAGATTTGATCACGAGTTGTAGCTCAACCTAGGTTAGGTTGCGATGGCTGAGAGTGACAAGTCGCTCTCCCACTTAGGCCACATTGGGCCCATTGCTCAACCTAAAGGATGCTAAAATATTTGTAGCGGAAGATTTTCCACATTTGCTCCAGTTTTGCGGCTGCAGATAATGAATTTCTTCTGCACCGGAAAGTGTGGGACTCAGTTCGCGAAATTGTACGCATATTAGAACCAGCGGAGGTGGCCACAACTTAACTTAAAGCCGAAAATCTTGTTTTGGGTAATTTTAATTAAATTTGGATACAAATTTGGAATGGGAAATATAAAAAAAATCGTCGTCTCCAGCAAAACAGCTACTGTATTCCATTAAGACTTTTCTCGCACTTATACGTGTTCGAAACCATGAAAACATTCTTAACTGTTGGTCAGAACCCTCCACAAAGTTCCCAGAATTGTATGAGATTTCCAAAAAAACATGCTTTCTGTTCCAGCTACCCAGGTTAGCGTGGCTCGCCTATTCTCTGGCAAAAATTTTTTAATAAATCCGCTAAGAAGTTGTATAGACTTATCCATTTTGAATGCAATTGTGTTCTTGCGAGCAAATCACTAGAATGGTATATTAGTTAATAAGACGTGCACTTATAAAATTCAAAGTCAAATTCGAAAGCTAATATATGAGTACATCATATACAATCATAAAAAATATTACCTAAAACTGTTGAAAATTACCAGAAATGTAAGTCCATTTTACCTAAAATGACAGCCAAGGAATATGTGGACTTAATATTAGGCCTCTATTACCTAAAGTGTTCTAGGCAATTAATTTGATTTTTAGGTAATATATGACTTAAACTTTTAGGCAATAAAAACGTCTTTTTAGGTATTAGAAAGGCCAACATTTTAGTCAATAAATAAGGTTTATAGGTAATATGTGACCTTAAATTTAAGGCAATGTAAGACTATAGAACCACCAACCCCATAACACACACCAAAACACCACACGTCCACCACTAAATTGTTTAATTTGTCAAATTTTATCCATGTCCATCCGTTCCATCGGTCAAATTTTAGAACTTACTTAAAATATTGAAAGGATATTTCCAGAATTTGTTATAACATATAAAAACGGTTGATTTCCCGCTAGTCAATATTATGTATGCTCAGTGTCAAAGCATGTTTAATATAAAAATTGTATTTCATTCTTTGTAAGTTAATTTCGCAGAAAGTTATAAGTACTAAGTACATATATCCAAAGGATTACTCGTAATTTTTTTGAAAAATCTAAAAATTACCGTTTTTCCGCAAACTGCGATTTAATTTTTTTCTTTAGTTTCGGCGGTTTCTTCCTCAATATATATAATATCATAATATACAATATTTTTTGTAGTTTTTTTTTTTTATTTTTTGACCCATCAAATATTTAGCTATAAGCAACTTTAACAAAAAAAAAATCCCTATATCTTTGCATTCCACAATGGGAAAATTCTAAACAAAATATTAAAAATCGTGGAAAACTACTGTTATAAACTGACAAAAAATTCAAATGTTTGGAGACTATGAAAAAAAATAGTTGAACACTTCAGAAATAATTACCCATATATGAAATAATAATACTAAAGCTACCTTTACACTTTTCATATATCTCGAAATAGTAGGTTGTCAAACATCTCTAAAGAAAATCTCTTATGGAATTGAACCTGTCAAATAACATCAAAAAAGCCAACATTTTCCAAATATTAAGAGTTATTTGCTTTGCTATTACACTATCGTCAGAGAGTCTCTTTAGAGATGTATGACAAGTGTAAAGGTAGCTTAAGTATAGGAAAATGGCCTTATTTTAAGCCAAAGGATTCTTACAAAATTAAGTCCTAAAACAAGATTGTGTAGGTAAAATGCCCTATATTTTAGGAAATTATTGCCTGAAAATCACATTTTAGGTAATAAAATCCATTTTCCTAAAATATAAGGAAAATCTTTTTTCTGGGTGTACTGATCATAATAATCATAATTTCTAACATGTTAACTACGAAAAAAATGCGAAATATGAAATAATAAATTTAATTTTACTTCAAAGGTGAAACCATTAATTTTGTGCTGAATTTTTATTCGTTTTATTACACAGGAATAAAATGATTTAGATTTATCTCAGAATTTAATTTTTCCGATATTAAAAATAAGTAGTTCATATACCAGTACGTACCGGAACCGAAAACCGAAATAGAACCTTTAACCGAAACATTTATTTCGGGACGTACCGGATGCGATACCGGAACCGAAATTCGTTTCGGGATTAAGCTATGGTCGAAACGAAACAACTCTTATTGAATCAATTTATTTTTAAGGGTAATTCCCGATCTTCAAAAATTGTGTAAAGACGATATGTAAGACAACGTTGTTATGTAAAAATTTAAGTCTTCGTTGGATTTTTATATAAATTCTGTAATTTCAAAGTATATAACGAAGTATCGCCGAATTGCGCTCTATTTGTTTCACCCAACAAACCAGCTAAAGCAAGACAATTCAAGATTGCAAGGAGTTGATGCGACTGATTTGCAATGACAAGAAAGAGACCACAGACATGTCAGCACATTCGATAAATTTCTGGAGGATTTCATGGAATCACCCACAGAGAGAGAGAGATCAATTCAACGCGTCGCTCTGGTGAATGAAATTATGTTAAATCTTCTTGTAATAATTATAATATTTACATAATTATACATATTATCAATTCTCTTTCCAAAAGGCTTATTCAAAATTATTTCAATTTCGTAAAAAATGGATGAAGGACGTAGAGTAAGCCAGACTACTTCTTAATATTTTTACTTTTGACCGCATTATTCTACTGTGTACTGACGGCTATTTGTAAAAAAAATTAAAAAAATATCAAATTGTTTCAGGCAGAAAGCAAGAATAAAACATAAAAAAAGTAAATTTGCAACATGGTTTAGAAGGTTCTATAAGGCAAATGTTAAGGAAATGAATGAAGAAGAAAAAAATGGATGTACGTCAAGGAAACGACTTACTTTTGCCCGCATTATTCTACTGTGTACTGACGGGTAATTATAAAAAAAAGTTAAAAAATATCAAATTGTTTCAGGCAGAAAGTAAGGAAAAAAACCAAAAAAGTAAATTTGCAACATGGTTTAGAAGGTTCTATAAGGCAAATGTTAAGGAAATTAATAAAAAGAAAAGTAAGCTAGCAGAAGAAGAAAAAATGGATGTACGTCAAGGAAACAGATGAGTTTGTGGATTATCAAATAAGAAAATTAAAAATCAAATGTTTTTTCGCAAGTGTGTTCGCTGCGAGGTTATTACACCAAATGAATAAGATTTCCCTGTGGCTGAAATAGCTGCTCGAAATTCGAGTTTACAGTCTATGCAAGGCCTGCTTTTCTTATGATAATATTTTTTTTTTTTTTTGTAATAAATCAAAATGTTTTCAAATACATATAACATTGTGAATAAAACTAAAATAAACATAAAAATAAAACTAAGAATATCATAACCGACTTGGTTGCACGAACCGTCCGTCGACAAAGCACTTTTTGCCTCACCCTGCACCCGCTTACTACGCCTGACTTCCCAGGTCTTCCTCATTTTCTCCGGTATGTATGTATATGTATTTGATGACATCGTGATAAGGTCAAGACGCGCTTTCATCACCCATGAGATTTTGCTGGTTGCCAAGTGTTACAATTTAAGGGCAGCTGTATGGTCGAGATATCTGTATATTCTAGTTCCGCGTCATCCGTTCCGCATGTGTCTTCTGTCTAAGAGCATCCATTATGCTCATTCTCATTGAATTCCAATCCTTCACGGAGCCTAGACCATCTTTCCAGTTGAAGTTGAGAGGAGCTCATACCTTATCAAGCTCTTGTGGCCAAAAAACATTTTTTCTAATTATCTCGGATGTAAGAAAATGCGGCTGTCGACTCTCCTCATAGCAAAACAAGAAAGAAAGTCGGTCAAGCCCGACTATAACATACTCTGCACCCTTAATGTCGCAGCTCGCATTTGGTCACGAGTCAAACGGCCAGTTAACACATAACGCACAACGCAGTGCGCTCTCTAAGTCTCTCTCTCTATCTCTCTCTCTCTCTCTCCCACTAAGATTGCTTCTGCTGAACGCAATGCTTAGGTTAAGGGTGGGGTGGGTGGTGTGTGTTAACCGACCGTTTTTTGCTCATAACTTGAGTATCATTCATCCGATCTTTATCATTCCTTCAGAAAATCGATAAATAATTTTGAGTACTAGATATCTCTAGAAAGTACGAACCATCTATCATCAAAACTGTAGGAGATATGACGATTTTTCCAAATTGCGGGGGCGCGAGGGGGCGTGGCAAAAATTGAAAATAAACTTGATCTGCCTGCAAGTAAAAGAAATATATGTCCCATACATGTCAAACCTCTATCTCTTACCATCTCTGAGATCTCTTCGTTCATACGGACGGACGGACAGACAGACAGACGGACAGACGGACATATCGACTCGGCTGTTGATGCTGATCAAGAATATATATACTTTATAGGGTCGGAAACGATTTCTTCTCCCTGTTACATACTTTTGCACAAACTTAATATACTCCATGTACCTTCGGTACAGAGTATAAAAAGGGTTTTCCCTATGTACCCAAGGTATAAGTCTAAGGTATAGAAGGCTAGAGCGTATCCAGGGGCATTCGGAGGTAACCTTAGAATTTTTTTCAAAAAATATGTTTGCAGACTATCCACCTCCTCAAAATAACAATATCCCCATACCTGTGCGGCATAAGTCTGAACTGGTCTGCATACAGTGTTAATCAGTTTCCATTTAGCTCTGTTGCTTACATTAGGTTTTGCCAAAAAGCAGTTCCAAATGCAGTTGATACTGGCTTTTGCTTCAGTGTTTCTTCTCTCTACATGTTCTTTGAAAGTAAGGGTAGGCTTAAAACACACTCCAAGATACTTATACTCTGTGGCAATTTTTATGGCATCTCCTTTAAAGGTCTAGTTTTCTGCTGCTGCCAGTCTGCCGCCTTTCTAAAGACCATTATCTCAGACTTTGATAGGTTGACTTCCATTCCCCATTCGTGGCAGTATTTCTCCATCTTCACAGTATTTCTTTATCGGTTCAAGTGACGATGTCATCCGCATAAAGAAGCAGGCGACTATTAACATCTCCCAGAAAAAGGCCTCCTTGCAGACTATCATGTAGATCTTCCAGGGGGGAGAGTATACATCCTTGTCATACTCCGACTCCATTCCCAAAATAGGTCGATAGCAGATTACCCGTCCAAACCGCCGCTTCCGTTTGACACTATACTCTTTCCAGAAAGTTGAGAACTTCCGAAGAGACTCCCATTTTGTGCAGTTTATACCAGAGAAGATTCCTTGGCACTTTATCAAAAGTTGCTTTAAAATCTACGAAAAGCCATATACATTTTTCGACTATTGCAACTTCAGGTTGATGATCGCTGACAGATTTTATATGTTATCCACCGTAGAGTAGCCAATTCTGAACCCGGCTTGATACTCCTTCATCTTATTATAATGCCTTACCCATCTTGTAAGCCTATTGTTTAAGATGCCCATCAGAAAAAAGTTTCAGGGACCTGTTTGTTTCTATCACTGGACGTCCAGTAAACATTCCCGGTTCAAAAACTATACGATCCTAGCTAGATAAAAGGAAGGGGGACTATTTTGGACCAATTTTGTACTGGAACCCGGAAAATTCATAATATCTGATGAAGAAACTGGCTTAGACGGAACTTTACGTCTTCCCCAGTTGCATTTTTCGACTTCCTCTGCAGGTTTTGAGAACTCTTTTTTTTTGTTCATTTGGCCTATTATCTCCTCACAGATTTCTTTGTCAGCATTCAGGCTTTTGCCGCTTGCAATCCTGCAGATGGACTTTAATTTAGGTAACATTTTATTATCTATCTGTAGGTGAAGAATGTGATACTTCTCCCGCAATATGCCATGAATTGCTTGAACAACCCATCTGACCTTGGTAACATACCGGGAATCATTAGATTCCTGTGTGGTCTTTTTTGACATCACGAAAGCCACGATCGACAATGAATATATCGCCAGGTTTTAGAAGCCTCCTTAGTCCACTAGGATTTTCGAGAACTTTTCTTAGAATGCTAGCATCATTTAGGTTCGCCGAAAGAGGTCCCAATGTGTTAAGCATATATCCATTTGTAGTTACAATTGTCAATGGCTTACATAGTGGCCTTTTTTTTGACCCGAATATGTTCTTCGCTGGTACTCGTTGTTTGAACTTTTTACATGATGGACATAAGTTTCATCAAACAAGGTACTGTTCAGTTGTTCTTGTTTACCTGTTCTAGGTCTAAAGTGGAAGGCTTGCCGTCGGGATTTCAAAGGGATGGGTTTCTGTAGTACTGATCGCTTTATTGTTTTGATTATTATTGCATGGCTTTTTGGTTCTACACACATAAATAACTTGTGTGAATATGCTTCGTTTACTCTTGCGCTCACTTTCCCGCTCTCTCTCCCTCTCATAGCAAAAGCGCTTAGTTCAAAATGTTATCTGAGCGCCATACCTGTTTTAGTTGTGTCGTGGTACAGCCCACAGAACAACACACAGAGCAAGACAGAGGAACCAATAGACCACAGATAAAATTGAAGAAAAAAAATGTGTTTGTTGTTGTTGTCGACATCAAAGTAGACCCAAAAAAAGCTTGTCCAATGGTTCCGAATTCTTTTCAGCAACGCCTTATCAGAAATGGATAGATTAAAAAAGGATGCGTTAAGAATAAGTGGGATTATCGCATCTGCCTCCCCGTTTAGGTCGCGCGCACACATGCATGCAAGTTCGCACACTATTTGAGCTCCTTTGACCATACAACAAAACGCGTCTAAAAATGGTGAAAATGGGCATTTTAAGCAACTTTAAAATCAAATTACCAAAAATTCAAACGTAATTTATTATTTCCTCCTCTCTATCCAAGGACCCATTTGCCAATGGAAAGCATTCTCAATGAATTGTTTCTTATAACCTTAGAGCAATTTTTATTTATTAGAAGCCTCCTCCAATATCATAAAAATTTAGTGTAAAATGTTTATCAACTAACTTTTCTTTCATTTTCTGAAAATAAAACCGATTACATTTAATGGCCGCTTTGTCTCAACTTAGCCCAAGTAACAGAATATAAAAAAGGGACAACCTTATCACTCACCAACCGCCACCAATATTCTAATTAGAAAACTTTACTTCGTCCAGTTGTTATCTATTCCAACCCAACCACCTACCCCCACCCAGCCCATAAACATAACCGCGCTCATTACGCATTTTACATCAATCAGCACGTGCCCAGCATGTTTTTTTTTTTTGCAACTCTTTTTCAACAAATTTCCTTCGTTTTTTTTTGTGTACAAACAGGAACAGAAAAAATTACAGAAAAGGGACATTAAAATGCGCAACCCAAGCTGGTTAGAAAAAAAAAAAAGAAGTGCGCACAATTGCTCTCACAATTGCTGGGTAAAATACCCAGAAACGTGATCCAGACGAAGCATCATCATCAGCTCTTGAAGGACAGGACAGTGAAATGGAATTGAAAGAGTTGTGGCAGGGGATGGGCAAAGGTGAGGAAGTTGCCATTGGCCATTGAAGCGTAATGTGTCTGTGTTTTTGTATGAAGGTGGGCAGGCAGTACCGCATATAGCCAAGGTAACGATGCGGCAAGCATAAAAAGCAAATACAGGTACAATCGCTTAAAAGCGAAAACTTAATAAGTTTATGAGCAAATAATAAAATATTTACAAAAATGATATAAGCTTGAAAGCATGTCTACACTCAGTATAAAATGGCTAGCTAAAACGGAATACGATTTATAATTTATACAAAATTAAAAAAAAAAATGACTTATTAAAACACTTTCTTGCAAGAATCTGGCTATAAAATTCCCAACTGGTTCAATCTATTTTTTTAGATTAATATGAAGATCGTAAATAGCAACGGACCCAATACACTTCCTTGAAGGAGGCCAGATGTTGCTACGTAGGGACAAGAACGTTTGCCATTAATGAGGACTTGTTACGATCGGCCATCAAGATAAGATTCAATCCAATTGAGGATGAAAGAATGAAAGCCAAGCTTAGAGAGCTTAGATAAAAGGGCATTATGACAAACTTTGTCATATGCTTTAAAGGAAAAAAACCATGCTGATCAGGATCTATGTGAAATTTTATAAGAAAATTAAAATGCTTTGAGACTATACATACGTTCAAAGAGCTTAGATATTTTGCTAAGCTTTGCAATTGGCCTATAATTAATGACATCGCTTTTTGAATCCTTTTTGTGAATTGCAATAACTCAGGCTACCTTCCACTTATTTAAAAATTACCCAAGTGCAAGGGATTTAGAAAACATCATAGTGAGAGGCTCACAGAGCTCGCCAATGCAATTCTTGAGAAGAAAAGAAGAAATTCCATCACTGTCTGGCTTAAATGAGTCATCAAAGGAATGGGAATGAAGCCGATATTAAGAACCGAAGGAATGGAATCAGGAGTAAATTGGTCATCCCAGACACTCTTTGGCTCAAAATTGGCGCTTCAACAGGCAGCAAACAGATTCACTATTCCATCATACGTATTTGATGACAGTGAACCAAAGCTCATACTCGTTGGAATGGAAGATGTAGACCTTTTCGAGTTTATAAAACTCCAAATTGACTTTGGATTAGCTTTTACTGCATGTATAAAAGCTTATTCAAAAACTCGAACTCACGTTTATGCAGCCGATATTTTCCGCCATCTGCGGGATCGTTGCTATAAGTAAAGCGATTTTTAACCCTTTTGTGTACCAAGGAAGTTTGTACGAGCCATGCTTCTTTTTCTGAGCATTTTCATTGACGATATTCAGAACAACATTAATAAAGCTATCATAAGACGTCTCCAAATTAGCATGCAAGAGGACCGACGACCAGTTAATATTTGACATGCAGCTTCTAATAGAACTAAAACTTATAGTCAATCAAGGTGAAATTCAAAATTAGAAGAATGTTGCACAGAGGGTGCGAACACGTAGTAATCAATATTAATTAATAAAGAGTTGTGATACATATCACAAGTGGCAATGGGGAAACCACATTTCCTTAAGGAGGCATTAAAATCGGAACTAACGCATACTAAATCTAAAATTTTATGCAAAGCGTTAAAAACACTGTTGATCTGGGTAGAAGTAGAATTTCATGTGGCTGATGTACATTACTATTACTATTAAAGTCTGCCATAGCGCAAAGGTGTTGAATTTTTTCTTCAGATGCTGATAAACATTTAATATGTTCAACAAACGTGCTTTATAAAGGTCATAGTCACTATTAGGAGGTATATAGGTAGCACATATGTAGAGTGGACTCTACCAGAACCGCAATTTGATCCAAAAGCGTGTCATTATTATTAAGTTGAACGCATTTGCAATGTAGGGAACGCCTAATAGCCACCAATACTCCACCTCCTCTTGTTCGCTCCGTTCTTAAGGCGTCCCTATCTTTGCAAAATACTTGGTAAAGATTGATGAACTTGATGAATAATCTTTCCATGTCAACTTTGAAGATGCTGAGTCGGACATGAAATAAATGAAAGCTATAGTACCTCAGTTCTGAGTCACATTAAGTAGAAATCTATTTCCACCTATGCAACACTGATTTGTAAGCGTATGATAGCTATCCTGTGTCTGCATCTCAAACTTTAAAGGATCAGCTAAGTTTCGGCAAAACATGTAGTATAAAACCCTATAGCACACACATTAAAGTTCAGAAAATACGGCTGAGTAATTCTTAGATAAGCTGGCTATTAGGGAAAGTTCCAACCCAAAACTTAAAAATATAATGCTCCAGCACGGGGACAATTCCAGCGACTACAGAATGCAAAGTTTTCAATTAAATTTCTAAGGAAAAATAATAAGAATATGAGAAAACGAGAGCATAAGTTAAAGTCGGCCCTTACCGACTTCGATTTACCCGTTCTTCATAAGAATTCAATAAAAATGGCTAGCCATCTGCGTAGTGTATCGGCCTGTTGTGCGGGAGACGTGGGTTATATCCAGCCACGAACCATCTAATAAAAAGCTTTTTTCTTTCTTTAGAAAATAGCTTTTAAACATCCGGTCACCTTCACCAGCTATTGGCACCAGCTGTGAAGAAACTAGCAATGAAAAAGCATAAATTCTACAACTTTGCCGTTCGGATTCGTCGTTAAGCTGTAGGTCCTTTTCCTTTATAAGCACACACAAGAGATGGAGAGAAGCTTGGCCTGGCCCAGTTTGAGATAAGTTATTATGAAGATTAGAAATGGTTCTATACGATGATTACCATGTGAGGTTCGATCATGTATGTGGTTCAACCACAAAGCGCTTCTAAACAGGATCAAAATAGGTATTTGAAGTTAACTAAAGCTCAAATTATGAAAAAACAAGTGAGAAAGTCGGTCAAGCCCGACTATAAGATACTCTGTATCAGTTAAGGCCGTCGCTCGCATTTGCTTGCCCGTTATCCGTGTTACGCGTTATACGCTCATCTCTAAGTTTCTCTCTCAAACAAACACAATCTTTGGGAGAGAGAGTGATCTCCCAAAGATTGTGTTTGTTTGAATACAGCGGTGGTTGGTTACATAACTTGTGTATCGTTCATCCGATCTTTATTATTCCTTCTGCAAATCGATAAATAATTTTCATTACTAGATTTCTCTAGAAGTTACGAACAATCTATCATCAAAACTGTGGGAGATATGACGTTTTTTCCATATTTCGGGAGCGGGATGGAAGTGGAAATTGAAATTAAACTTGATCTGCCTGCAAGTATAATGAGTTTTTGTCCCATACATGTCAAACCTCTATCTCTTACCATCTCTGAGATCTCTTCGTTCATACGGACGGACAGACGACTCGACTGTTGATGCTGATCAACAATATTTATATATACTTTATAGGGTCGGAGATGATTCCTTCTGGCTGTTACATACTTTTGCACAAACTTAATATACTCTGTGTAGCTTTTGTACAGAGTATTAAAACCGGGAGTGATGGACCATTTCTCAAAACCGATTTGTGGTCAGCACACGAAATTTGTGCAAACTAGAACATGACATTCGACTGTTAAAACCTCATAAACCTCATAAATACTTCTCTCTTTGTATAACAATTAATATTAATAGCTACAGTGACAAGGATCAGGATTGCCGGCACACCACTTGAAATGGTCTACCAGCCGTGAGAGCCATTTGATATGCATCGTGTGACACAATGTGTATTCCTTCAATTTCATGAAAAGGGAGGAGAAATCTAATAAAAGCACGATCGCCCACAAGAGCGAGTCAGTACAAATTCAAACTTACAACCGTGCTTATTAAAGGTGTATAATTCTATACAAAATTCATCAAGAGTTATCACCACACTTTATTAAAAGAGTTAAAAGGGTTATTTTCATGCTATTTGGTTTTTCAGTGTACATTTTTTGATGTGGCAATGCCAAAAATGCTCTAGAAGGTTTTCCATTTCACCATGAATAGACTAACAAACAAACAGCGCTTGCAAATTATTGAATTCTATTAGTAAAACTCGATCCTCTTTTTTATCGAAAATTGTCTTCAGCGATGAAGTTCATTTATGTGTCAAAAAAAAAAGAATTGTCGAATTTGGTCTAAAGAGGAGCGAGATACAGTTCAAGAGCTGTCAATGCACTATGCATTGGGGTATATCTTTTGGACTCAAACGAAGGTAGCTGGTTCGAGGCCCCCAAGGACCGAAATAGCCAGTTGGAGCTAAATGAAGGAAATTGACAAAAAATATCAAAGCGCTCTTAGTCGAGGCCAACACGGAAGGCCCATAAGCCAGTCGCTCTACTTATTGCCAAAACTGGAAGCATGTCCTATAGTGACATTTTAAAAACAATGCGATTTGATCCCTTTTTAAAAGAACTGGGTGAAAGCGTGCACAAAGTACGAAGGACGGAAAAGGGAAAACTATTAATCGAGCTCTTGGCGGCCAATGGACTCGTTCAAAACGTGAGATTAATTACTCACCAAACTCGCCTCTCAATTTGTCCATGGTTTCGCGTGCCGTGTGGCATTTGGCACCGTCTTGTTGAAACCACATGTCAACCAAATCTTCCATTTGTGCAAAAAAAAAAGTCAGTAATCACGGTAATTCTTTTATAATTGTTGTTGATATTGTATTGTGGATCTGGCTCAGTGCTCATGAACTCGTTCAATGCTCACTTTTGTACGCAATGTCCCAGCTCTTTGACATGCAATTTCTGTGCCGCCAATGTGAACACTTTTGACTTCTGAGTTCTTTAGGCACAGAGGGTCACAGACGACATTGTCACAGTGTGACGCTATGTTAACCTAGTCTTAAACTAGTTTAATGCTTTCCCAATTCGCTAGTCAGAATCAGTTTGAACTAGCTCAAAAGTTGAATTTGTTTTTCATTAGGTTTAAATTAGATGAGAAATTGTTTTAAATGTATTACTTTAAATTCACAATTTTGTAAACGAAAAAGATTCATCATTTGTGGAAATATAAGTAGGCATCAGTTCTAGTGATTCCATGCTCCTACCATTTAAATCTTATCATCTGTTCAATTCAGGTTTTTCTTTTAGCTCATTTCCACTGTAATTGACAACTTGAACAATTTATTGGCGCTCTTTGAAGTTTTGCAATAATTGAAAAAACACCAAAAATCCATAAAAAAAAAGTCTACCCACAAAGAAATAAAAAATGGTTCACCCCAAAAATATAAATGGAAATGAATGAATAAGGCAAATGTGTGCCAAAAAGTTATCATGTTAATAAGTTGCCACCCAGTAGAGCAAGTGCTCTCTCAACGTGTTGTCAATTTGATGTTTATTGCAGAATTTTATTTGATTTTATGTTGCAACATTTGAATTTATGTGCTGGGCCATAAACCAGAGCCACCGAGTCTAATCCAAAAAATTGTTGTAAAATTGCCAAGTCCTAGCGAGCCGACCATTTTTATTAGCCATTTGGCAAGAGCCGAAGGGAAAAACTTTCTTTCTTTCGTTTTTTTTTTTATGTTGTTGGCCAATACTCAAGTGGGCGGCTTTCATTGGCGCTTAACTAACTGAAATTAAGTAAACTTTCTTTTGACTTTCATAAGCCTTTTAATAAGCCATAATCCCGCTGGTATTCTCTCTCGTATACGGAGTGTGTGTGTGTGTGTACACAAGCACATAAAATCTAATTAACATTCTTTGGCTCGGGACATGAAAAACGCACGCAATAAAAATCATCAATAGTGGGGAGAACTTTATTAAAAGTGATTTTTATACTGCGTCTGCAAAGGCCTCCCAATGGGCTACATAAGCGTTTTGAGGCCTGATTAACTTTATAACACACAGAAACACATTTGACAAACGACAGTTGTGGCTTCTCTAACCCCTCTTAACCATCAAATGTGTAGCCAGTAGTTTTGCAACTAAAATTGTAGTCTTTTTTTGACGTTTCCTTGTTGCTGCTAAGTTAATACCCTTACTTTTTCTTAAAAGTGTAAACTGTTGATTAACAAGAAGTCAAGCGGTAGCAACAGTCTGCAATTGGATTTTGCAAGACACTTTCTAGTATTTAAGTCTTCATTATAGAGCATATTCTCTTCGCCGTGTAAAAGATAAATGCATTATTTTTTTTTCTTGCTAGAAAAGTTGTGCGGCAAGCTTTTAATTAGCGACTGCCTGCTTGCCTATCAAAATCCCAGAGCGCACTACGCATACGCAGCGTTGACGCTAAGGCTGGCACATTGGCTTTGGGATTGCCGTTGGCTAGAACCGGGCACGATTTTAATTAATTAGACTTTTATGAGGCGTGCATGCAACTAGGCGTCGGTTTGTATGTGTTTTTTTTTTTCGTCTCCCTTGCCGTTTTGCCATTGTCAGGGCTTAACACCAGGGATACAAATAAACGAGTATAAAAATTTAGCATTATTTTTCGGCTGTCGCATGTCCATTGACCATGCCCGTTGTGCGGTAATGAATATTGCGGTCGCATTATGCTCAACATTTTGGCATAATTGCAGTCCCGGATATGCGTTTATGCTCAGAGATTATTTTTTGTGGCCTGCCGTTGACCAGCAGCCACACAACAGAGATGACAGCGCATAATAAAAGCCAGACGATGTTGCTTTTGTATAAAGAAATAAAAATAATACCCCCCAATTCTTTTGGGCACTCGCCTTTATTTTTCCTCTCTCTCTCTGTGTCTTGTTGTGTGTGTTTGCTTGCTTTATTTTTTTCTGGTTCGCAGGCAAATTAATTTCCACTTCTTTTTTTGCGGCACGACAAATTTTCGAGTTGTTGGTTTGCAAGAAGTTGGGGAGAAAGGATTTTGGGCTGTGGTTTGGAGGTTCCGGCTGTTTCGTTTGTACCCAAACAAGTTGCTTTTAGCGAAAATACACTCTGCCCATTCTCAGGGGGCATCTACTGCTATGTACATACATATTGTGGGAGAAGGCTTAAGTATTTAAAGGACAAGGCAAACAAATCCTAAGAGCTTACCTATTTAGCAATAAAATTGTAAGCGACAATTAAAGAATCGCATTTTTTATTAATTGCCTGTGTCTTGAATCGAAAATTTGCATGTTTACGTTACACTAGGCAACAAGGTCTAGTATATTGAAGGGTTGGTGGTGATTCTAGACGAATCTGTTTTCAGAAATGGTCCATCACGTCGAGATTTTTAGTTATTTGAGCTTAAAGTTGCAAAAAGTCCCTATTTTGAAAATTTTCAAACGCGTTTTGTGGGAAACCTTTCATTTTGTGTTGACTTTTCTTAACTTTAAAATAAACTATCCCAAAGAATTGTACGATTTTTTTAAGCAAAGATATACCTTTTGTACCTCGTCAGCTTCTTATATACAAGCTACAACGACAAGGTGTGTCCAGTAAGATGATGACGGATTATAGAAAAATTATACTCGCAAAGGAACTGTGCTGTTTGGATAGGATACGAACTGAAACAAGGATGTCTGATGTCACCACTGCTATTTGCGCTGTACCTGAATGATCTTCACGAGCACATAGGAGGTGGCCTGTACATTGAGAACACCAACATAAGGCTGTTATTGTTTTTTTTTTTTTATTATTATTATAGGCGGAAAGCATTAAAAGCCTTAAAGTGTGGGTCTGGGAGTTCGTCACCCACTTAAACCACCCCTACTCTCCGTTTCCCTCATGCGGAACCACCGCTAAGTATTACTTCACAAGGGGGAGATGACACGAAGCCCGCCACTAGATTCCTATCTAGGGGTTGAAGTCGAATTGCACTGTCGTTCAGCGCGACGCAAGGATTTTAGAACCTCTGCAGCCATGGTGCATTTTGCATTCCAATTGTTTTGCGAGCTGAGTAGGATGTCCATCAAGTCAGTGACAGTGAATGACCTCCCAATACATAGGCTTAGCTCTTCCCGTTCGGCAGCGAATCTCGGACAGACAAAGAATATATAATATGTTCTGCGTCTTCTATGGTCAGCGTACAGTGTGTACAAAATGGATCTGTCTTATGCTTAAATCTATAAAGATAAGATTTGAAGCATCCATGTCCGGTCAGTAGCTGTGATAGGTAAAAGTCGGTTTGTCCGTGCTCTCTACCCAACCACGGCTGTATGTCCGCAATTAGTCTTATTGTCCAGCTGCCGTTGGTGGTAGTACTCCACCTCGCCTGCCATTGCGTCATTGTCCTCTCTGGTCGATGCTCATCTGCTTCTCTGCTTTCCATAGCTAACAGGTCAAGCGGCTCCATTCCTGCTAAGACTAGCGCCGCGTCCTCCGTCACAGTCCGGAAACTGAAGAATGGAAAATATTGGATGTGCCTTTAATATACAAGAACACCTGCAGACATTGCAGAAATTACAGATGCACATTCTGATTCCCCTAGTTCATTGCTTAAGCTAAGTTTACTCATCTAAATAATTTGGTTAAATTTTCATAAAAATAGCCATGATTAAAGATTTTACAGGATTAAAAACTTAAACTATGGTTCCATACGCAAATAATTTGATCAAATATGGACGGATAGCTCCACAATTTGGCATATGGGCATTTCCAAACTGACGTGACGTTACGTTTGTAAGAAAAATGTTTTTAAAATATATGAAAATCTTGGATTTTTAAAAAGATTGTTCTATATTTGGGTAGCAATTAAGTAGCACTATAATCAGCAAAAACAATAACATCAATTGATCATAAAGAGTTGAAGATATAAGCAAAAATATGTGCTGGCGTTACGTTACATAAAACGGAAGTGGGTTTTGACTTGTTTTAGAACATTGCAAAACTCTGCGAATTGGGCAAAACTTTTTGTATAAAAA
>JBAMBO010001916.1:0-193231 GCA_037044535.1 Lordiphosa magnipectinata
GATAAGGGAAGGTTAGCGGCGTAAAGTCTGGGATTTTGAAATTTTGACTATTTTCAAGAAATTTTCTGAGATATGGAAAAATTTTTTAAACTTTTTCTTAAAAGTAAGAAAATATTTTCTAAAAGTAAGTAAACCGATTTCTATAAATAAGAAAATAATTTCCAAATGTTAAAAAAACTTTTTATAGAAACTAGAAAATCCTTTCTAAAATCTAGAAATTTTTTTTCTAAATTTCTTGCTTATAGAAAATGTTTTCTTAATTTTAGAAAGAAAGAAAGAACAAATCAATTTTTTATAATTTAAGAAAATTTTTTCTAAGAAAAGAAAATTTTTTCTTAATTTCAGAAATTTTTTTCTAAAATAAAGAAAACATTTTCTATAGGCAAGAAAATAATCTAAAATTAAGAAAACCTTTTCTATAAACAAAAAAATATTTTCTTAGTTTTAGAAAGGATTTTCTCATTTTAAGAAAAAATTTTATTTTCTTAGATAAAATTTTCTAAAATTATAAAAAAAGTTTGTTTGTTTTAGAAAACGTCTGTCGTATTTTTAGAAATTATCTGTCTAGAATATATGGCGAATTTCTAAATTTTATGGTGATTTTGGCTGTTTTTTTTTGTTGAGTGTGGGGTAAACCATAAGGCTGACCCACCTTTTACAAAGCATTTTACCATACTTAGATTTAAGCTTATGTTTAAATTAACAGTTACAAGTCCAGTGTTCAGTGTTTGTAACGATTACTGGAAAATTCAAGCCAATCAAGTTTCTTTTTACCTAAGCCATCGATAACATCTCCAACAAGCGTTCGTATTTGAGAAAAGTCATTTATCTTGTTGGGATTCGCCTGCATACAACAATGTTTGGCCCTTCGAGGCGGATATTAACCAGGCGCGTTGTCCAAGCTTATTGATAAGACAATAATTTAGTCATCGAATAACATTATTGCTAATAAAATCTAGTTCTGTTTCTCGACTACCAAAAGTGGATGGTCTTCGAGACAGAAATGTCGACGCCAAGTCAATGATAAACCCTTCGTCATTTTATAATTTTATCAATTTTGTTTTACTAATCAACTTTGTTTTTGACATTAAAATTATTGAGAAATTTATTTATGTTTGGATAAAATGTTAAAAATTAAACCTGTAACAAATCGTTTTCACCTGGTTTGGTTCTGAAACGGTTTGCAGTCTTGTCAAAGCCTGAGACATGCGATCTTTCCTTGTGTGTACTTCCGTCTACTATATTTGACATAGCACGAGAAGCAGTTGACTGTCAGTTTTAAATTGTGTGCTGAAAGTTGATGCAGCACTCAAAACATTTGACTTTTTTTATACAAATATTTTGAACTAAAAAACTGAAGATTAAGTTGTAATCTAAGAGCTGAACTACTTGGGGCCTTTCACAAGCATTTAGCACTTTAACCATAAGCGAGAGAGAATCTGCTGCTCCACCGCCTACGCAAATCTCAAACAAACAACGCTCGGTCAATAGCTTCACAGCTGTGAGTCTGGTTTTTCATTTTTTTTTTTGTGAATCGAAACCAGTTGGGAGATTGTTGATTTTTGGGATGCGATTGTCAACGCAATCGATCAAGCTAACTCACCTGGTCAGCATCACCTTTTGCAGGTAGGCTTTACGATCGTTCTTACAGGGCACCTTATTGGCGCGATTCATATGCAAAGCTTGCTCCATATTGTACAAGGAGGATTCAAGTAGGAACTTTGGCTAAATTTGTTTTAAGTTTTTTTTTTTTTTTTGGGGTGGCCAAATATGGGAGGATTGTTTGGTGTGTGGTGCGAAGTGCGCTTGCAAGCGACTTTTGCGAAACTGAATGCCAACTGAAATGCGGCGTTTTATTAGAGAGATCAGAGACAGCGAAAGAGAGCTAACACACAGATACATACGCACAAACGGGTATTTCAGCTTGGGCACTCACTGAGATGTATCTGCAAGATACAGAACAAGATCAGTACGGTTCTGCTCACGTGCGTTCTACTTGGCATCACATAACAAAGAACGCTGCTGACAGCATTGTTAAATATTTATGCGTATTCTCTGTGCTTTTGTCTCGCTTTCGTTTTATTTTGTGTAATGAAAACAAAAGTGCGGGTATATAGCTTTCAGATACATATCCTTAGCAGCATAGCTCTCTAATGTCCCAGACTGATGTATGCCTAAACAAAGTATGGAAAATAAATGCAAATTTCCCTCCCCGGGACCAGACAATTTATGTATAGAAACAACGCAATTACATGCGTAATGAGTTCTGTATCTGCATCTTACCTGGGTATGGGCACAGTCACACGTCTCGCAAACGTCTTGGATGTGACAATCAAACGCGATGTTTTCATTAGAAACTCCATTTTGTTGTCGCTTTTCTTGGACTAAGTTTAAACACAGATTACTCTGGACTAGTTTATGTATGTCTTTGGTTGTGCTAAGCAAAACCCTCTTTTTAATTTTAGCACTAGGATAATTTGTAATGTTTTATAATTCGTGTCAATATGGCAATGTCAAAGAGACGCGGTTCAAGCTGTATTTCCTAAAAAAGCAAAAAGTAAGCATTAGTGAGGAGGGGTTTTTTTTTATATATTTTAAAGGGGGGATTTTTCACTGCTGAACCATATGCAAATATGCCACAAATGAATCTCAGACGTTGTAAATTGTTAAACATGCGTGATTACATAGTTTACTGCTGCTTATCAGCAGAGAGAGACGTGACAAAGACAGTATATTGCTTACACGAGCATAGCAACACCTTTAATGGGCTTATATTGTTACCAAATTGATCTATTTGAAATTATATTCTATATCTTGACATAAGTTTTGAAGTTATTTTGTTATTTTTAAGTTTATGTGATATGTTAACATTTTAAAAAAATTAACGTATCGTATTGGCAACGAAAATTCAGATTAAGCCCTGATGTCGAATAATGAAGACCTGTCGCGACGCAAAAATCCGACAATCCGGGGTTTCACCAACAGTTTTTACATAAACAAACCCTTATCGCTTTAAGTCGCGTAAAAGGCTTCAAAATTATGTCATTTTGAACGAATTAATTTCCACACAAAAAATCGAAATCAATTCGATAGAAAAAACTGACATAAGGAGTAGACCACCTTGTAGTAACTGAAACCAAAATTAAGCTGAATAATATTGTTGATATACCTTTGAAGCTCATATCTACTTCTACTCTATATATAAAACAGTGTGTCCTGACTGACTGACTGATTCACTAACTGACTGACTGATTGGCAATCAACGCAGAGCGCAAACGGTAAGAGATAGAAGGCTGAAATTTGGACAGGAGTTTTCATTAGTGGTAGAAGTGCATACTAAGACGGTGTTTTAGAAAATTCCAACCGGAAAAGCCGGAAAAGCGTCAGAAAAGTTTGTATGGGATTGAAAAGATTTCATCCAATTGTCTTGAAATCAAGTTTCTAAGCACAGAACGTGAAATAATTCGACACCTGTTTTCCCGATTTTGAAAAATCCGCCCAGAAGGAAAATGGCCGGAAAATTCTTCATGCAAAAAACTATTTTTCATCCGATTGTCTTGAAACTCGGTTTGTAGGGATAGAATACGAAATAATTTGAAATGTGATTTTCCAATGTCGGAAAATCCGCCCCCAGGCGTGAAAATTCCCGGAAAATTCTGTAGGCAAATAATTATTTTTCATCCGATTGGCTTGAAACTCGGTTTGTAAGGATAGAATACGAAATAATTTGAAATGGGTCGGTAACGGTAACGGTAACGATAACGATAACGATAACGATAACGATAACGATAACGATAACGATAACGATAACGATAACGATAACGATAACGATAACGATAACGATAACGATAACGATAACGATAACGATAACGATAACGATAACGATAACGATAACGATAACGATAACGATAACGATAACGATAACGATAACGATAACGATAACGATAACGATAACGATAACGATAACGATAACGATAACGATAACGATAACGATAACGATAACGATAACGATAACGATAACGATAACGATAACGATAACGATAACGATAGCGTAACGATAACGATAACGATAACGATAACGATAACGATAACGATAACGATAACGATAACGATAACGATAACGATAACGATAACGATAACGATAACGATAACGATAACGATAACGATAACGATAACGATAACGATAACGATAACGATAACGATAACGATAACGATAACGATAACGATAACGATAACGATAACGATAACGATAACGATAACGATAACGATAACGATAACGATAACGATAACGATAACGATAACGATAACAATAACGATAACGATAACGATAACGATAACGATAACGATAACGATAACGATAACGATAACGATAACGATAACGATAACGATAACGATAACGATAACGATAACGATAACGATAACGATAACAATAACAATAACGATAACGATAACATTAACGATAACGATAAGCTAAGACTGACATTGACGTGAACAAACTAAATGATCAATTTATAAAAAACCAAGTACCTGAAGCTGCCTGCAACATGTACCTGAACTCTGTCCCCTACTGTGATAATAGTTTTAGTTTTGTGTGTGTCAGTTCTTGTGAGGTCTTAGAAAATATCCTTAAGATCAAATCAAATGCAGTTGGTCTTGACAACCTTAATCCAAAAATTTTTAAAGCTTCTTCTTCCTTTTCTTCTTGAGCATATTACATACATTTTTAATACAGTCCTCACTACTTCATCTTCAATCTTGCCAATACCTAAAGGTAATGATGAGTTCAGGCCAATTTCCATTCTCCCATGAGCGTATTATGTCTGCACAAATACAAGAATTTCTTGGTAGCAATTCATTGTTGAGTGAAGTGCAATCAGGATTTAGGAGGAAAAGAAGCTGCACAACAGCGCTTATGAAATCAGAAAAGAGGTGGATGAAAGCAATGTTGTTTTCCTGACGCTCCTTGATCACAGCAAGGCTTTTGATACGGTGAATCATGATATTCTATGCACTAAGCTCAACAATATTGCTACCAAACTTCTCAGGTCTTACTTATCAGATAGATTACAAGCCGTGGTCTCGGGATCTTCCACTTCTGATTTCAAAAACTTCACGCGCGGTATTCCTCAAGGCTCGGTATTAGGACCTCTGTTGTTTTCTGTATATGTTAATGATCTTCCAAGTAATTTGTCTAATTCTAAAGTCTATTCTAAAGTGTACGCTGATGATGTCCAGATGTATGTTAGTCGTCCGGTAGCTGAGATTCTAGATTGTATCAATGTTTGCAACAACGAACTTTGCTAGGGATAATGGGCTTGGATTAAACCCTTCTAAATCTAAATGTATTGTTATACATAAAAAAGTACTGGATACGACGCCAAAACTATCAATCAATGATACTCCTATTAAATATGAGAACCAGGCTTAGGAATCATTTTTGATAACATACTTTCGTGGAGTAAACATGTTACTAAAGCGTGTGGTATCACGTATAGATTGTTGAGGCAACTGTCAGTGTCGCAAATGTTTCTACCGGTACAAATTAAGCTTTTAATAGCAAAGACATACCTTATACCCTTTCTTTTTTATGGAATCGAAATCTTCGGGCACTCCAATGTGGATGACATGAGAAAATTATCTGTAGCTTTTAATTCAATTGTTATAGATATATTTATAATCGTCGAGTCTCTGACCATATTACTTTTTTAGCATGTACGATTTTTGACCTTCGCCTAAAAGAATGGATTAATATTCTTACACAAAATTATAGTAACGAAAGAACCAAACTATCTGTACTCCAAGTTACATTTCTCTGCCTCTCGGAGAACAAATATTTTGAATTACCCTCGATTTAAGCTATCTTGCTCAGAGCGGCACTTCTTCATACCTGCTATCCGTCAATGGAATGAATTGCCAAACCATTTAAAAACTATACAAAGCGAAACGCTATTTAAGAAAACTTTGAAAGCTCACTTACACGGAAACCAAATAGTTTAATAAAAAAAAATATGTATTTTGTTAGTCCTAAGTCAAATAAATCTTCCAAATAACTGTTTTATGTCAATGTGACTGGTGCAATAAATATAAGTTGTAACTTGTAGCACTGGGATAATATCGATATCGATATCGATAACAATAACGATATCGATAATGCCGGTTTAAATCCCTTTAATGACCTAAAACTATAGCTGAAGCAAGAAAATATATTAAAACAAAGTCTCCTCCTACACAGAAAAAAATAATGATATGATCTGGGGCTAAATATTGTAATTTTTCATATCAATAAAAAGCCGATATGATACACTTGACATTGACCTGTTCGAAAATATCAAAGTGAAATTTTCGACCATATCAAAATAATATTTTTTAAGATCAAATTGATATTTCAATTAAATTATAAATTATTAAACAATGAAAAAAAATTAATTGGAAATGTTTCTATTTATTTTTTACCTAAGTACTATTATTTATTATTTAAAAAAAACAGAAAAAGAACGAATTTATAATTTTTTGACCACGCCTTAACCAGGGATCGAACTCGGGACCACTTGCACGTTACAAATTGGCTGGCTAAGAGCCTACTTATATATTTCTTTACATTGCTTGAAGTTTCGATGTGAAACACTATTTGTCTCTTTCCTTTTTCTCATTTTCTGTACATCCCTTTCCCCTTGTGAGAGTTTCGAAAATTAAACAGATATCCTTTCGACCTTTTCTAATATCATTTGACAAATTGACATTATTTATGGTTCAAAAGAAACTTTATAGTTTAGAAATGATTTGATAAAAAATGATATTTGACAAAATGTCAAATTAACAAGCCCATATCAAATTGATATGGATCTTATTTTTTGTCTGTGTATACACAAACGAGAATAACAATGGATAAAATCAAAAAATAAATAATCAGCTTCAGTGGTCGAAGACGGGACCGACAGTTTATGCCATTGAGGCGACTGAAATTTGACGTGAATATTTAGCTTTGAATAAAAAGTACTTTAAGCATTTGCATGGCTAATCTAAGCAATTCGAATTGAAATCCAGCTCGATTTATCCGCCAAAGATTTGACTTTAATTTCATAAGCGATCATTTTGCAAATTCTTTGTTGAAAGTTTGATTTCTTCCTGCTGATTGTTCCTGTTACAAACGCTTGTCAGCAATTAGCGAATGTTTGTTAAATGTCAAGATAAATGTTTATGTTAAATTTAAAGATTTTGGTTGTCAAGGCAGGGTTCCAAGCAGCATTAACTGTTTTCTCAGTACCTTCAACTTAAGGCTTAGTTTTGAAAATTACTGGTGCCGCTTGGGTCGCACAAATCTAAAGTTATGATTTGATATAAAACCGTTGTACCTGGTTCCGTAGCTTTGATCCCCTTTGGTCACTTTCTGCTTTGAACGCAATTTTTTGTATATAACTGAATGTAAAATCTGTGCCAACATTTTCAGTGTCAAATTAATTTCTGTATATATATTTTTGCACAAATTGTGCAAGGTTAGTTATTTGGATTGTAAGTGATTTAAGGCCTGGCCATGCCCAAAGAACACTTGACATGGCTGCCAGCCATGAACTTGATTTATAAGCGCGACAGCCGCCGGCAAATACAACAACAACAACAACTACAAGTTTAGTCACTCTCCCGCTCACTTTGCGTGTGCTCACCTTACAAGATACAAAAGCAGATCTCGCGGCGGTTCATAATCAATAAACGGCAGCGACGATGACGGCGGCGGCAGCCTGTCTCCAACGGCCACACCCTCTGACGCATGCAGCTCCTTCTCCTTCTCCTTATCCACATCCATTTCCATTTCCAGTTTACGTGCAGCCAGACGTTGTTTCATTTGTGTAGTGGAGGTCATTGCCGAGGTCTTGGCTAAAGCTTCCGCAATTTCATATTGCTTGAGGAAATCCTGTCGTTGCTGGTGACCACCGAGAGTGAGCTGGCCCTGTCGACATTGATCAGTGCACAAACGCTGACACATCTCTGTGAGGGCCGAATAGTGTACGGGTGGAGGAGTTGATGCCATTTGGTTGCAATTTAGGCAGTGTTTAATTTCCCCAGTGCTACCCATTAAATTTTCATGTATATAGTCATCGTTTGGTGATGGAGGCTCTGACATATCCTCGGCTACACTGAAATAACGTGGCGGTGGTTCATTCTCATCATCCTGGACAGCACTACGATTTTGTGTGGGTTTGGATAAATTGAGATTTAGGAGCAAGGCCGTAACTGGCATAGCCTTGCCCAAAGCTGGCTGGCGACGATGGCCCGACTTGATGTTATCCATATTTTTGCAAGACAACACTGCGTATGCTTGATAAACTTGATCGACGACCGCTGTCCGTTTAGAACATCGAACAATTAATACGCGCGTGCGTTGCTTTTCCTTATTTATATCAGTTTTTGTTGTTGTAAGTAAGTAGTAGTAGTTGGCTCTAGCCAAGATCGAGGCAATCAAGTGGAAGTGCTGCTGCTGCTGCTGCTCTCCTCTCTCTCTCTGTCTCTCTCTCATTAAATGTCAGTTGTGACTGTCGTCGAGTCATGGCTTAGGCTGCGTGTGTGCGTAAGTGTGTGGTGAGTGTTTGTTACTCTAGTTAAGGCAAACATGATTTTGTTTTGTTTACTTTCCAAAATGTCAAAAAAATTTATAATTAGCCACAAATCTAAATGATTTATTTATAAATTTTATACTTTCCTCAAGCTAATGCTTAAAATTAATTTATAATAATATTTGCTTGTCATATTATTGACTCCATAATTGCTTTTTTTCACCTAATGTTAAGTTTTACTCGAAACATGGATTACGACAATTAAGAGTTGGTGTGTTATAATTGACTTTTTAACCTGTGTAATTATGAAAGTTTTTTCACACGAAATCAGATTGATCCTCATATTATTGGAGAGATTTGAGAAAGGTATTGCCAGTTCTGACTATTCAGTATACTGCAAAATTCCCATTCGAAGTTTCAACATATTTTAGATCGGAATAGATAAATTCCAAATAAGTTAAATTTATTGCAGGTTTAGGATCAAAAAAACACGAACCAAACCGGTTCCTCAGTATTCGGCTCTGAATCGGTTTGCAGCCATCCTTAACCCATTTCAATCTAATGGGTATTTATACACCCAAGAAAGTGTTGGCACTTAAAATATTCCAGCGCGGGGTATGTAAGAAATATCGTGGCAAAATTGTTTGCATAGTAAAGAGGAAGAATGAAAGTATAAGAAAAAAATATATAACAGTTTAGTTCCCTGTGGTTTAACTGTAGATTTTTACAGCTGAAAATCTCGGATTTTTTTTGTTTGCAAAATGTTGACCTCAAATAAAGGAAAATGGGAGAAAGGTAACACACGCTCCCGTACCAGATACCTTGAGGTGTCCTGTATGTAATGTGTGTCAACAACCTGACTTTCACACCTGATTTAGTGACAATGGGTGTTAAAAACACCCGACAGCCCATAATGCCCATTATTTGCTATACTTTTTTTTTTACTTTGTTCGGAAATCATGGTGTTAATTTTAAATTTTTTAATTTAATTAAGTTTTTCATGGTGTTAATTTTAAATTTTTTTCATTTCTTAATTTTTAAAATTTTTAAGTTTAACGAGAGCGTAAGTTAAAGTCGGCTCTAACCGACTTCGAAATACCCGTTACTCACGGAAAGAAACGTTAAATAGCCTTCCTGTGTGTCTGAGGCAGGACAGCCGAAAAGTATGCAACATTTTTTTAAGTCGGCTATTTATCATCCGATCTTGATGAAAATTGGAGGGCTTATAGATGTTGCGAATATTAATGTAAGTTTTAAATTTGATATATCCCAAAAATTGTGATAGTTATTCAACATTTTTTATTGTGGGGGCGGGGGTGGGCGTGGCAAAAATTTGAAATAAACTTGATCTGCGTGCAGACAATAGGAGTCTACATTTCAAAATTGGTTGCTCTAGCTCTTCTAGTCTCTGAGATCTAGGTGTTCATACAGACAGACGGACAGACGGTCAGACGGACAGACGGACAGACGGACATGGCTATATCGACTTGGCTGTTGATACTGATCAAGAATATATATACTTTATATGGTCGGAAATGATTCCTTCTGCCTGTTACATACATTTGCACGACTTTAGTATACCCTTTTACTCTACGAGTAACGGGAATAAAAAGATTTTTTTTTCAATCAGTTTCTATGGTCCTCTAGGCACACATTTCAAAAGCAGTCCTCAAAAGGGCAGCCTTTAATGGGTTGAAATGAAAAAAAATGTCAAAATCTTCAAAAACCTAAATCTTCATTTGTGTTGTTATAACACTTGTGCAATACTAAAAAGTTGATCGAGTCGGGACCAAAAAATTCTGAAAGAGTATGATGGTAGTACAAAAAGGTTCGCTTGGGTCCTTCGTATAGTTACGGTCCTTTAAGCATGTAGAATTGGAACCAAAACTCGAAAAATGGCCACTTTTGGCACCAATTGGCCGACACAGTCAAAAATTTTGATTGTTTTGTATTAAATCAAGAAAGTAGTAAGAAAACATAACTTAAAAACTGTAAATAAAAAAATTTAATATTTTTACTTATTTACCGAAAATTTTCGCTTTTTTTATGTTGTTGTTGTTAGTTTTTATGACAGTTGTACGTGCTTCTGGGCTTCACCTTTGGGGGTGAAGCAAGTGAGGGTGCTTCTTGTAACTGGGCAGCCAAAATGGTGTCCAAGCATTGATATGCGAAAATCGACCCTTTGCATTCTATACTCATTGTTTCAGTCATTCGTCAAGTTTATGTGTCCCAAAAGCCTGCAAAGTTTAGAATATCCGAAACATGCTAGGAAAAGTTTCTTTAGTGACAAATTTTTTAACACAGTCTGCTAAAAGAACGCAACTTTTCAAGATGAAATGGAATCTGAAGCTCCGGAATCAAAAAAAAAATAGACTAAAAACTCTTTGCCCTACTCGTGGGGTCGAAAAATATGTATGTAATGTGACAACCCTATACATGCAGCGCAGGTGGCAACCCTCTGCTCGAGGCGGGCAGCCTTTGGCGCGTATTTCAGTAGCGTCAGTGCGTCGTGAGAGTCGTAAGAAGGAAGTCGTCAGCATCAGTCGTCAGTGAGACGCAGCAGTTGAAGAAAGTCGTGATCAAGTTGTTAAGTGGTAAAAGAAGTCGTATTTCGGTCTAAAGTTGAAAGTTGTCATCCGTAACGTCGTCTATGTTAATTCTCTGTTGTCAAGCTGAACATTCTTATTACTTAAACTGTTTTGTAAAACTCACTTGCAAACACCAATGTATACTTAACTTTAACCGTCTGTGCAAATCTAACAAACTTACTTGTTAATAAATAAATGATCGTACAATCGTACAATCTTACATGTATGTTTGAAAGAAACTTACTGACGAAATGGGACTTAAGTTGAAAATTACTCGCTTAAATGGTCGCCAAAAAAACAGCAACAACATGACGCTTTTGGGATGCTTTCGCTAATTTCTCTCACATTGTACACTTTCGATGTACAATGGTACAGGCCCTTAATGACATATTGAACTTTTTTACTACCCTTTTGTGGATTTCATGATTGTTTTTTTTGATTTGAGACTCAAAGTTAAAATTTCTTGACATTCGGGCTCTAGAGGGTTTGATTCCAGCACATCGTTCAAAAAATTGTAGAAGCTGCAAAAGTTTATGAGGACTTGAATAATTGCAGCGAAACCGAGCTGGCACCAGAAATTATTTTGTTGTCAGAGTTGAAAAAGCCCAGACTGCTCAAGAAATCAAAGTCAATAATTTTTTCCCGAACTTTGTTATATTGCTGAATGGACTTCTTCTCTGCTAAAAAGATTGAAAACCTATATTCGTGTCAATATGTCTGAGGATATACTCAACGGATTAGCGCTGGGAAACGTTATAATTTCCACCAAACCTCGTCGTCTTGCAACATTGTATTGTTAATTTCAAGTATTATATACATGTATGAGATTTGACTACAATGCGAAACCAGAATAAATTTTCTATTAATGAACTAATAAGAAATGTAAATGAAGACTTAAATTACACAAATAAATTAACATTTTTCGTTGTAAAATAATTTTCTTGAGTGCCCTTAGGGAGGGCTAATCAAAAAAAGTCGAAACACGTCTGAAAAGGTTAAAAATATTCATTTTACTTTTACTACTTTGAGATCAATTTACTAAAAATCTCGACGTGATGGACCATTTCTGAAAACAGATTCGTGTTCAGAATACACCAAAAAACATCTAGAATCACCACCGACCCTTCAATATGCTGGACAAAAGTCTATTTTTGTTGCCTTGTGTAATTTATCGTTTTAATTTTTGAAAGACATTGGCGAGCGTCAACATTTAGGAGATAACTTTCGAAATCGTTATCTTCTGAAAGTTAGATTGAAGTAATATAATGAAAATTATTGCTTTTGAGAATCATTTAGTAAACTTCAATCAAGAATATAAAAACTTTGTATATTTTGTCAGACTTGGTTTGGTTTAAAACTCGGTTCGCTGTGAAGAATCAGTCGGAATTCCAAGTTCAAATCGGCTCGATATATTTAACATAAAATACAAAATCTGATACTAGATGTATAGGTGTTTAGTTAGAAACTAGAAATATTCCCTTTTTAAGCCCGGTTCGGAACCAGTTGCGCTATTGAAACTGTGTATGTGATATTTGGTGTGTGGGCTAGTAATAAGGAGTTAGATGTTTCCCTGGCGATTGAAAGCCTGGTTGGAAACTAGGCTTTTATCCATTCATTGTGGTTTCAGTATTTCAAGAATTTCAAGCTATGTACTTGCAATTTGGTAAGCAGGTTGTTAATAACGAGCTATACAATTTCACTGTTCGAAACGGGGTACGTATCAGTTTGAACCAGTTCAAATGGTTAAAACAAAATCGGATCTACACTTAAATATAAACTTTCGTAAAATGAAAATACTTTAAGATTTGTACACTAAGAAAAAACTAGAACAAATAGTTTGAGTACGAACACTCTTGAAAAACAAATTAGTCGTTCTTGAATTTTCAAGAATTTCGATCTCGGAATCGAGATAAATTCGTTATAAACATTCTCAATTTGGTTTTTTATAGGCAAGGGGAGTGAGGGCAACTTAACTTTTAGAGAATAGCGTTGGACTCGCAGACAAAGAGAGCGCATGCGCAGTTTGTCGTTGTCCGATGCGTACGAAAGTCAATCGCGTTTATTTATAAGTGTGATTTCGTCGCGTCTTTTAGCTTATGGAAGATAGTCGAGTGGGCTAAGCTGCCCGTCGCCTGAGTGTGTTTCAGTCTTTCGAGGGTACCGAGTTCAAGTACCAGAAAAGTAAGTAAAAAAAAAAAATTTCTATGGACCACGTCGGTCACGCCCCCACCCCAAATATTCTTTTTAAGTTTTTTATTTTGAGAATTATTCGTACTTGGATCAAGTACTGAAACTCTTGAATCAAGAATTATTCATACTTGGATCAAGAGCTGAAACTATTGAATCAGGAATGTCAGTCTTACCTTACTTTTGAGAACGATTGCTCTTGATTCAAGAGTGAAATTCTCTATTTTTTCTCTGAGTGTAGAGCAAGAATATCATATTCAAAAATTTAAGTTCAAAGAAAAGCTATTTGAGTCATCAGTTTTTGTCTTATATCAGTTCGAGCGACTACAGAGATGTCATAAAAGCTAACAATATTCATCATATTCAATCCACCTGTACACATTTCAACATTTGACTGTCACTTAACATCACAGCGCACATTAATCAATTATTTGATATTCAGAAACCTCCACTACCAATTTATAGCTAATAAATTTTCATGCCATATTCTATTCTGCCCGATCATGATTAGCATACAGTCAAGTACAAATTAATTGTATTTAATAAAGTAAAAATAAGCAACTTTCATTTCATTTCCGTAAAGTGAATTTCTATTTTCAAATAACAGCCCAAAAGTAGGCCACACAAAAATACTTCAGCATTCGAGTAACAGCTGAGTTCTGTGTGAATATTTTTAAACCTGTACATACCTTGGGGTTACTAATTGTTGATAAAAATGTACTTCCTCTTTTCAATTTTCTTTTTATTTAGTTGTTTGAGAATTTAATGCTAATAGGTGGTTGTTTATTTTTGTTCTCTGTTTTCGTTAATTTTTTTGGCCATCCACTGCGGAAAGTCGTACAAAATAAACAAGAGCAGCGTCCGTCATTGAGTTTTATTTATACGGATTTATATACATATATGTATGTATAGGTATGACTGTTTGTACACACAAAAGTACATATATCGTAAAATGTTTCATGAACTTGGCAGCATTCAGCTCAATGTTTATGACAGCAACTCATTGAGTTAGCGGGGCAATCATAGAGCAATAGATTGCTACAAAGTTGCCAGATCAGTGCACAGCATGTGAGTGACACGTGTGCTAGGTGCCAGCTCCTTCAAGTTTATGGGTTAGATGGACTGATTGTTGATTAAATAAAATATAAAATATTAGCAAAAAAAAAAACCAAATACGAGGCGGCAACGCGTCTTCTGTGAGTTGATTACCTTATCAGGGCCATTGGGAGTTTTTTTCTTTCAGGGGGGAAAAATTTTGCTTATCTGTACGACTATAAGATGACCTAAAGGGAACTTAGATTTCATACATTAAGTGAACATTTTGGATATCTTGGCGACTTTATTAGGCATGTGCTAAATTCCAATACTTTTTGAAAAGTTAATCGAATGCACTTCCGCTTCCGTTTTGTTTTCACGTACTCAATTCCGAATGAAATTGCTCTCATTTTACTTTTTGCCACCGGTCCAAGCGAGATTGCCCCTAAATCAGACCCGGCCAGCCATAGCTACCAGGAGCCGAGCTACCGTGTTACGCAAACACGAGCCGAACTCATGATTGTATGAATCGGCGAACCCTGAATTGCAAGTAAAACGGCTGTAGTCTGGAGAGAGCTCTCTTGCCCACCAACACATGCGCACTTTGTTGTCCTCTCCATTTGGCCGGCACTGCACTAAATACACAAAAGAGAAATCACAAGTCCAAGCGAAACGATCGAAAATGGAACAGTAGGAAATGAAAGAGGCTGACTTTTAGCTTTCACTTTTCGTTTTTGCTAGCTGTGCCAAGACTTAAATGCAAATCAAATTTTACTACCAATTTCTAAATTAATCATAGAATTAAGAAAATGTACTTTATGTACATCTATTTGGCAATTATATTTCATTCCACCGACAAACAAGCAATACTTTTTAAGACGAAAAACTTTTTCGTTTTGGTGTTGCGAGAAAATGAATCAATTCCACTTTTGAAAAGTTGCCGTGCAAGTGGAATTGGCGTATTTCATCGCATTAAACAGACAAAATTGTGGAGGCAAAACAACTGAAAATCAAATTAAAGTGATTAGGCTTATATAAATTTTGCAATCATTTGTATTATCATCTCAAACCTAAGAGATTTACTGTACGGACCGAACTATATAATATCAATCTTATTCCTAAAGATCACGCCAGAGATCAAGAGAAATCTGAATTGAACAAAATCAATCTCAAATAGACATTTTGAGGAGCAAATCAATCAATCAAATATAATGTTGCCATTTACAATTATTCAAATAACTCAACAATGTATTGATTCAGTTAGGGTTTTTGTTTCTGATAACTGCATCATAAGCTGATCCTTTGAAATTAATACAATCCCAAACCAACTTTCTAATTAAACGAGAAGGCCAAGCTAACTTCGTCTGTGCCGAAGTTTTTATACCCTTGCAAATGCTGTTTTTGAAATGTCAGAGGTTAAGCCTAGTACTGAGGGCGTTCGAAATTTCCTTTCGTCACAGTATTTCACATAAATAGAAACACTTTCTAAAAGCACATGAGCATCAAAGCAAAGCCAAGGTGTTTCTAATTATATGAAATACTGTGACGAAAGGAAAATTCGAACGCCCTCAGTACTAGGCTTTTAAGAACGCTTACATAAAAATCTAAAAAATTTTTAACTAAAACCCATTTTCCGACAGATAAACATCTGATTTCGACTAAATTTTACGAATCTTTTTGAAACCATATCAAATTAACAAACGCCGAGTTTAATAACGATAAAATTGAAAACAAAAAAGTTTTTCTCACTAAGACTCATTTTCCGACCGATCGGTCCTATGGGCAACCATTAGATATAGTCACCCGATGTCGATCAATTTTTTCAAATTAGTTTGAAAGCGTTTAATATTAAGAATCACCGACTTTAAGAACGATTTACTTGAAAACAAAAAAGTTTTTCTCACTAAGATCCATTTTCCGACCTATCGGCCCAATGGCAGCTATAAGATATAGTCATCCGATTTTGACCAAAATTTGCAAATCTGTTTGAATACATATAATCTTAGTTACGGCCGAGTTTAAGGCCGCTAACATTAAAAACAAAAAAGTTTTTCTCACTTAGACCCATTTTTTGACCGATGGTTCCTATGACAGCTATAAGATATAGTCATCCGATCTTGACCAAAATTTGCAAATCTGTTTGAATACATATAATCTTAGTTACGGCCGAGTTTAAGGCCGTAAACATTGAAAACAAAAAAGTTTTTCTCACTAAGACCCATTTTTTGACCGATGGTTCCTATGGCGGCTATAAGATATAGTCATCCGATCCGATCGGTTCCGACATATTAGCAGCGTGCAGTAAAAAGAAGACTCTGTGCAAAATTTCATCTTTAAAGCTCGATAGCTTTAAAACTGAGAGACTAGTTTGTGTAGAAACAGACGGACTTACAAAAATCTTTGATTTTTTTGTAAGCGTTCTTAAACTGTGACATTTGCATTTGCAAGGGTATAAAAACTTCGGCACAGACGAAGTTAGCTTGGTCTTCTCGTTGGTTCTTCATCCGATCAAACCCATTTTCAAATATCTATATGGAAAATCTACCTCTGAAATTGGAAAATGGGTGGAAAACTGCTAAATGTGGCTTTTTAGTTTTCCATCCGATCAGCTCCATAATTATTTTCAAAGCTTAGCATAACAAAATATTTGCCACGTGATTATAAAAAATTGGAAAATTCGAAAAATAGGCGGAAAAATCCCTCTTTCTGCGACATCATTTACAACTTTGAGAGTTTTCAGTAATTTCTGCGCTGCCATATATCGGACATATATCGGACCTCTGTCTTTTAAAAGCAGCATCAGGACTCAATTCAATTAATTTTTCTGAAGCGACATCTAAAATGCCTTCTAAATAGTCCAAAAAATTCTTTTCTCTGTTGCGGTACAACTCTTTATCGCATTTGATCATAGACTTTCCTTAAGCTTCTGCACACATTTCTTTCTAGTTTCATGGTAAGCCCAAATGATTTCAATACATCATCAATTTGAAGAACAGTGCAACTTAAGCTCTCCCTTAATGAGTATTTGTGTACTCTTGTATGATGCAGAAGAACCGCCAAGACAACTTTTCTTGATGGTAGCTTTGCTGAATCCAGCTCTGCCCGCAACTCGCCAATCATATAAACGCTATTCGAATCTTCTATATCCTCCATTTTGCTTTGCATAAAATATTTTTAATTCAACAAAGTCTCAAAAGTTACTTTGTTGAAATAGTAAAATGAAAAAGGGGAAATTGAAATTTAATGTAGCAACTTTAAAGCCATGGCGAAGGTATTAAACCGTAAAATTTCGAATTTTGGTTTTTCATTACGGTAACTAGAAATAATTACGAATTTTTTGCTCATTGAGGAAAAGAACATTTCAAAAAAAAAACAAGTTAGAAAGTCGGTCAAGCCCGATTATAACATACTCTGTACCCTTATCCTCGCATTTGCTCACGAATCATACATGTTGTGCGCTTATATACGCTCATCTCTAAGTTTCTCTCTCTCTCTCTCTCATTAAGATTGCCTCTGTTGAACGGAATGTTGTGGTTATGGGTGTGGGGGTGGTGGGTATTAATTGGCCGTTTTTTTGCTCATAACTTGAGTATCGTTCATCCGATCTTTATCATCCTTCAGCAAATCAATAAATAATTTTGATTACTAGATATCTCTAGAAGGTACGAACAGTCTATCATCAAAACTGTGGGAGATATGACGTTTTTTCCAAATTGCGTGAGCGGGAGTGGGCGTGTCAAAAATTGAAAATAAACTTGATATGCCTGCAAGTATAAGAAATATATGCCCCATACATGTCAAACCTCTATCTCTTACCATTTCTGAGATCTCTTCGTTTATACGAACGGACGGACAGACGGACATGGCCATATCGCCTCGGCTGTTGATGCTGATCAAGAATTTGTACACTTTATACTTCTGGCTGTTACATACTTTTGCACAAGCTTAATATACTCTGTGTACCTTTGGTACAGAGTCAATGTTGCCAATTTGTCCTTTTTGCGGACAGATCTGTCCTTTTTTAAACTGCGATTTCCGGAAAAACTTGGAAATGCCTTTTTTATTTTGTTTTATCCTTTATTCATCCTTTTTTAATTGTTCAAAGGCTTTCTATCAATATCATATTGATTTTCCGCCTTCGATTATCATTTTTCAAAGCGATGCAACCCTGTTTTATTTGTGTGTAATCGAAATCAGACGAATCGCATATCGATTCATTGCGCTTAAAAGACTAAACATGCCGAAAGACGTTAACAATCAAAAATTTCGCGAATCTTGGTTAAAAGAATCTGAATTAAAGAATTGGATGTGACGAGATGACAATTATCCGGATCCACAGACACTGCAAATACTGCAATTGCAGTTTAAATCCAAAGATTGGCCATAAAAACACATGCAAAATGCCACACAAAATTACGTTTCAGCCATATCAGCTGCTTGTCGTCAGGAGGCGGCACTAGCAATGTCTTCGGTTAATTGGAACGAATGCATCATTTGCACACGGTATTGATGCTGATAATACCACTCTCGATATGAATTAAACGAAAATAAAGATTTCCGAAACTCCACAGACGTGTAAAATAATTCTCCCCAGCATACACATCTGTGTGGTTCATTTGACCTCGAGCCGGCTAAACTCAAATATCCACAATTTAGAAAGGTCGCAAACTATAAACTTTTTGATATTCATTAAGGTTTTATTATATTAATAAGGAAACATTGTTTGTCCAAATTGCTATTCCTAGCAAAAAAACACCTTTAGCACCTTCTTTGTTTTATTTGAATAACTTGATAAACTGTCCGTATATACCTAAAGTATCATTTCATTAACTTTACACAACTGTACACATTGTGTGTGGGCATCATTGAGCAGTCTGCAGGGTATAATAAATACTATATAGGCGCTTTGTTTTCCGAATGAAATGACGGACACGATTACCAGACTGATTTCGTTATACAACAACCCATTGGGAAACATATCGCGACTTGGTGGCTTGGAAATAACTGGTTTTGGTCAGGGCCAATCCAATTTCAACTGCCTGGCGCATTTGCAAAGTGGTTCAGCAGTGGTACAACTAAAATTGTATACGCGAACTCACCATTCTTAAGCCTGCACCACAAAGTCAAAGCACATTATACAAACGACGATTGAGAAAATTGTGGCCCAAAAAGTAATAGGATTCCTTGGTTTGAGGCGGGCGTAGGTGGGCTTTAAAAGGATCGAAAACAGGCGCGTTGTATATATGTATGAGATCTAGTCTGTCCGATTTGTGCCAAGTTAAAGCGATTTAAATGCTCCGCCAAACCGCAAAGAACTAAACGCGTTGGTTTGGGTTTTGTGCCATTTATACATAATACTCTCGTACCTACAATGCGAGAGTCATTGAGCAGAGCTCTCTCTCTTGGCACTGATAAGGATACTGTTAACGAGAACAGCTCTCTCAATGGGCACACAAATGTTGCACAATTACCCAGCAGTATTTTGATTTACATTTGCCGCTCTCATTTGGCTCTCTGTTGTCTAACTAAAATACTCGAACTATTAAGTTCAATGGCTGTCTAGCGCCTCTCAGGGTTCTGTAAAGAAAGGGGCAGGCGCCATTGTAGTTTCTATAGATGGTTTTAGTGTGCTCACTGGCAAATGAATCATTTTCCGACCAGGTCATGCCAGTTGGGCCTGATAGTACTCCAAACTATACTAAAAGTTAGATGATGGTGACGTATAAATTCCCCCCGCTTGGATCAAAGTGGTTCTAATTAGTTTGCGGCGGTCACATTTGCGCAGTTAAACGGCCCGGCCGGTCTGTCAAGGGTATTGGGTCTAGGGGAGCATTTGAGATTAGACTGCAATAGTAATAGTTCTCAGTACATAGTAGTTTGTCACTAGGTCTAGCCTTTACGATAAGATAAGCTTTCGTTGAAATTGTTTCCTGCGACGGCCTTGTTAATGTCTGGCAAATTTATCATAATTCCCAAAGTAATAGATTACTTGTATAGACTGCTGTAGTGTCGTCAAATTTTGGAGCTGTCTTATCAATTTTAGTTGACCGCATTGCTCTACCACAGTAAGCGTGCCTCATCTAACGTGCTATACATGTACATTATATACTTTGGAATTTGAACCGAGTGCGGTGCTTATCGTGGAAAGCATTTTCTATTGGCCATAAGCGATAGGATTTTAATGTTTGTCCAAGCTAAAGTAAATACAATTTGTGTGAAACTTTAGCTTAGTCAGACCGGCTGTGACGGGTTTAAAGTGGATGCTGTGGAAGGCGATTAAGTTTGGGGTAGGTTAGGGAAGCTATAGATTGACCTACAAAAAAATTAAATACCAGAGAGGTGTAATGGGTACCTTCACTTGTTCACTTCCGAACATTAACTCGGATTTGTATGGTACTTATACAACACACAAGAATCATGTGAATTACCGTATGTATAGTAACTCGGGGGAACTCCGACTTAGGCCAACCGCGCTCTTACTCTCTTGCGCTCTGTACACTAACTCTGCGAGAGCGCGCTCATGTAGCTCGTCTTTGTTGTTGCAAAAGTATACTGTCGGTGTATCGGCGTCGCTGCTGCAGAGCGCTGTTGTCGATACTTCAGATAGGGAGGCGCCGGGCTTTGTTTGTATAGTATATACTCTTAAATCAAAAAATCGAGATAAATAATTTATACTTGAATCAAGCACTACGCGCTTGGATCCATCACACAATGAAAAAAGGAAGAAAAAAAAGGAAAGAGAATGGCACGAAGCAGAAGAAAGAAAGAAAAAGAAGACAAATAAAAGTTAGAACACAGTAAAAAAGAGAAGACAGAAAGAAAAATGGAAGAAAAAAAGAAAGTAAGAGAAACCGAAAGAAGGAAAGAAGACAGTTCGAAAGCAGATTGAAGAAAGAAGCCAGAAAGAAAACATGAAAAGACAGAAAGAAGTAAACAGAGGAAGAAATCTGAAGGAGAGAGAAAAGAGGAAAAATGAAGCCACTAAGAATGAAATTAGGAAACAGAAGAAGATACAGATATAGAAGTCCAAATGCCTAAAAAAGGAGAGAACAGTTAGAATAAAAGAAGAAGGCAGAATTTAGAATTCAAAAGGGGAAGGGAAAACAAAGGAAAAACCGAAAGAGGAAGGCAGAAAGCTTGAAGGGAGAAGACAGTAACAAGAAGGAAAAAATAAAATAAAGTTATACAGGGGTGTCCTGGAAATCTCTAGAGATTTTCGTATAAACGATTACACTTCGTACTTAACTTGGACTACTTTATTTGTAAAGTGAAAAGAATAAGACCGGCTACTAGATCATATGGAAGGGAAACCGTACGCATTAAATCTCCTTGGCTTTGAGCAGGCGGTTTCAAATCTCTCTACTTTCGTCATCTAATCTAGTACCCCAGCATATTTGTGCCTCTTTACATATAAAGTCGAACAGCTATAATATGAAATGCTAACGTTTATATGAAAACCTCTCGAGATTTCTGGGACACACCCGATAAGGTGAAAGTTAGAAGAAAGAGAAGACAGAATATAGGAAGGAAGAAGTGGAAGAAATTCGGTAGAAGAGACAAGATGAAAATATACAGAAATTAGAAGAGATAAGGAATAAACAGAGAAGAAGGGAAGGGAAATATAATGCCCATTGAATTTGCCTTCACTGCGTGGTTGTCCACCTAGTAATTAGTTGGTTTTATTATATATATTATATTTGACAATAAATGTCAATCCTGCGTCTTTTCCCTCTGGGCAAGCTCAGTGACCAGATGGCCGCCCAGGGGGCGAAAACTCGCTATTCACTCGAACGCTCTTTCAACACCAAAATTAAAGAAATTTTTCTTCATGCGAAAACATTTCCAAACGAATCTTTTGTTTTTGCTTTTCCGCCATGGTTCAATCACTAACTAAAAGCACTCCATCTGATCGATGCAGGCTTAGACTAAGATATCTAGACTGAACGATTGCGCAGTCGACACCGCTTCTGTCAGAAATAAGTCAGCTGTTCGCTCTCATTTACGCTCTCTGGATACATTTGGTCAGCTGTTCGCTCTCACTTACGCTCTCTGGATACATTTGGGCATATGTCCGTCTCGCTCTAACCACTGTGTTTTCCTACTGGCTCTGTGAAGTATCTTTTTGGGCACTATCATTTAGCACCACCAAAATTGAGAGGCAGCGCATATTTGTGCTCTAATACTCATTCTCCATGATGCAGGTAGAAGCTGAGTGACTTAACAAGGTGCATTCTCAATGCTGCGTCAGCTGCTCAAAGCACAATAAGGCCCACAGCCACTTTACATAGTCTCCACAAATGTGCTGTTAAGCGTAACATTGACTGTTAAGGGTGACATTCAAATTCTTGTCTGCGTACTTGCAAAAAGTTCAAGTGGCGAAGTTGTAACTTCTGCTTCTTCTTCCCTCAATTTTCGTAAGAAACTTCCTTATGGGGCTTTAAGACAGTTAAAAGTTTGAAGTAAATATTTAATTTTTTATATTAACAAAAAGTTATTGAAAATGGGCCATTTTTTCCCGGACGAAACCCATGTAACCACTTAAGGTACCGGAACCGGCCGGATCGGATGGCTATAGCATATATGTAGCTGTCAGAGGAACGATCGGTCGAAAAACTAGAGCGAAGCTCTTTTACGGACGTTCGAAAGGGGGACTAAAACTAGAAAAATTTTGTCTTTGCTACAGATTCTTTTGGGTATGCCTTTGTCTTTGCATTATGTATTTGCAAAATCAGCCGCTTTGCATTAACCGTAGCAGCAGGTGGGTTGTTTGTGAAGTGTTATGGTGTGAGGGGGGCAAGTGTTTGTTTGACAGTGACTTGACAGTGACTTTGGAGTAACTTGACAGTGACTTGACAGTGACTTTACAGTGACTTGACAGTGACTTGACAGTGACTTGACAGTGACTTGGCAGTGACTTTGACACTCACTTGACAGTGACTTGACAGTGACTTTGACGGTGACTTGACAGTGACTTGACAGTGACTTGACAGTGACTTGACAGTGACTTGACAGTGACTTGACAGTGACTTTGACAGTGACTTGACAGTGACTTTGGAGTAACTTGACAGTGACTTGACAGTGACTTGACAGTGACTTGACAGTGACTTTGACAGTGACTTGACAGTGACTTGACAGTTAGTTGACAGTGACTTGACAGTGACTTGACAGTGACTTGACAGTGACTTGACAGTGACTTGACTGTGACTTGACAGTGACTTGACAGTGACTTGACAGTGACTTGACATTGATTTGACAGTGACTTGACAGTGACTTGACAGTGACTTGACAGTGACTTGACAGTGACTTGTCAGTGACTTGACAGTGACTTGACAGTGACTCGACAGCGACTTAATAGTGACATAACAGTGGGTTAACAGTGGGGACCAGTGGAATAGGGTGGGTGAAAGAAGTGGGTGTCGAGCGGGTGAGGAAAAAGAGGGAGAGCAAATTTGCATTGAATATTAAGTGAAGAGCGACTGGCTTAAGGACAAGTTGTGAATTCAGTACGATAAATTATAATGTTTAATTCATTTCCACAATCCATTCCTAACTTAAATATCGAATCTGCTCGCGTCCTTAAACAAGGAATGAAGAAGCAGAATCGAAATTTCAATAAACTTTAGTCCAGCCAAAGTTCGCATTCCTCCATTGTTTTTTTGTTTTGTCAAAGACTTTTTGTTATTGTTTCCAAATTTTCTGTTGCCCATATAAAATTTTTGGTAATTTCGTTTAGATTGGGTGCCAAAATTACCAGATACAAAAATAATCAAGCACTCTTTGGGACAAAGAATACTTAAGACTTTTTGATTAGTATAGACAAATATGAGACACATACACGTATTTCTCAGCATAACCAAGAGTGAACTTTGTGTCAAGGAAGTTCAATCAATTATGATTAAACCACTCTTTATTATCAATCCAGATCTCTTCTTGGCTGTTAATTTATGCAACAACACGCCCTGAGCATATGTATTATATGTTCAAGTGTAAGTAGGTACATGGGCCCCCTCTTATAGTAATTAAAAAGCCATTCCCGTTGTCGTACACACACATAACAAACAGACGGCACTTGACTAAATTACATGCCAGTGTATTCTCATTGTCTGGAGGGGGGACGACAACGGTCTGCCAATTTCCAAGCAGCCTCAAACCCAAACAAAAACTTGTGCTTACACTGCGATAGAGACAGAGAGAGAGAGCAAGAGAGAAAGAGTGGTAAACACAAATCAAGGCAGAGAAAAAGTAAATTTTTTTTTCTTCAATAAAGTGCAAACTAGACACAAACAAATATATTCAAACGGAACACAAAATAAATGCATAAACACAAAAGGGGAAACAAAGAAAAATTCCAAATGGCATGTTATTGTTTGCTGTCTCTTATATTGTTGTTTTATCAATAAATCAAGACCTTGGTTGGGCCAGAGGACAAAGGCAGGACACACCCAATAAAAATGAAATCACTCCCTATTAGATAACACATATTTACGCATCCATGTAGACTTACAAAAATTTCTTGAAGAATTTGTAGAATGCTACCACAAAATAAACAAATGTGGAAATCAATTTCATTTTGCACTTGATTAAATGTACACTCTAATAATGGAAGGTACAAAATGCACAAATCGTTTCGTTATGACTTGGAACGTGGCGCTCTCAAAATTCACTTTGTGCAATGAATATAATTTGAGGTTTTCTTTCCAAAAATATTTCATCCAATCAACAGAAATTTCACTATCAATGTCATTTCCGCGTCGAACACGTTTTTCACACTAAGCGGGTATCTAAAAAAAAAGAAAAAAAACTGTGTGCGGCGCCACGCTTCCAAAGAGTCCCGAAACGAGAGTGAGAGCGAAAGCGATAGTGCAAGGTGAATAAAAGAGAGTAAGAGAGTTATTAGTACCATATAAACGCAGAAAGCAAAAGCTAAACTGCCTGCCGGCATTTAATTCAGTTAGAAAGACTTTTGAATTCCCTGCTATAAAAGCTTGGACAAATTTTGTATTTGTTTGTTGTAACACACATACGCAGTGTTGGCTTTTTAATATTTCTTCTTGTAAAAATATCAGGCTAAAATTTTTACTGTGTGTTAAGTTAAGACTGGTGCGGTTTAGTGGTTCGTGGAGGTTTCAAAACCACCGGTTCGACTTACAAAATGGTTTTGGAAGCAAGCCAGAGGACTTTGTAGTTGAATCAAGTACAAAACGGTGTCAAACGTAATAAAAGTACTAAAATACTTGATTTAAATACAAAATTCTTATATCAAGTATGATTTTTCAATACTGAAATACGAAATTTAAGACTCTTTCGGGATATATTAAGTTCATTTTGAACTATTTTAAAATCTTTTTGATCATATTTATAGGTTGAAATGGTCTTAAACTCAACCCTCTCTTAATTCAAGTCTAATCAATTCTAAAGTCAACCCCAATACATTCTGGAAACAAATCAAAAGTCCATAATATAGGTAAAAATTGCTCTTGGTTTAAGCCCATTTAATTCTAAAGCCATTTCCAATTTGTTCTTGAAATATGCGCATATGCCTTGCCTTTGCATTTTGTATATGTATATTTGCAAAGTCAACCGCTTTTACCATTTGCCGTACCAACAGGTGGGTTGTGGGTGTGTGGAGTGGAAGGAAGCTAGGTTGGGAAGATTGGTTAACAGTGACTTAAATGTGACTTGACAGTGGCTTGACAGTGACTTAAAAGTGACTTAAAAGTGATTTCACAGTGATGTAACAGTAACTTGAAAGTGACTTGACAGTGACTTGATAGTGACTTGACAGTGACTTAACAGTGACTTAGCAGTGACGATATTGACTTGAAAGTGACTTGACAGTGAGTTGACAGTGACTTGAAAGTGACTTGACAGTGACTTAGCAGCGATTTAACAGTGACTTAACATTGACTTGGCAGTGACTTGACAGTGACTTGACAGTGACTTGACAGTGACTTGACAGTGATTTGACAGTGACTTGTCAGTGACTTGACAGTGACTTTAAAGTGACTTGACAGTGACTTGACAGTGACTTAACAATGACTTGACAGTGACTTGACAATGACTTGACAGTGACTTGACAATGACTTGACAGTGACTTGACAGTGACTTGACAGTGACTTGACAGTGACTTGACAGTGACTTAACAATGACTTGACAGTGACTTAACAATGACTTGACAGTGACTTGACAATGACTTGACAGTGACTTGACAATGACTTGACAGTGACTTGACAGTGACTTGACAGTGGCTTGACAGTGACTTGACAGTGACTTGACAGTTAAATTTTTCAATCAGACCTATCATCATAAATTGCTTTGCTCCTACCGGGCGTCCCATGACACCCACTCTTTTTTTTCACTTTACTTATACATCTTAAGCTTTTCAGTATCATCAACTTGTCGTCTATCTTGCTTTTGCTTTGTCATATGAAAAAGTATGTACCCAAAATGTTAGCGCATTTAATCACGTCCACTTGTTGTGAGCGGGGCAATAAACCTTTGTGTGGGCGTATTTAAGAGAGTCAAACGCTCTTTGTTACCAGCATAAGAGAATTTAACAAAAAAAAAGCTTCACCGAAAGCTCGCAACAAAACAAACTTTAACTGTAAATTATAGCTTTCCAAGTGGGGTCAGCTTTTTTAAGCTTGTTTTAAGCTTTGAAAGCTACAATATCAGCTACTAAAAACAACTTTAATAAACAATTCTTTTATTAAAAGCTTAGCCTAGTGTTAAGTTAACAGTTATTTCAACTAAAATCCGTGGATTTAACAATTCGATGGCAAATACTCATAAGCGGGTCCCACTCGTACGGATATATTCACCGGTTGACGCAAGTAGTCTTCCATCATTCTGTTAAATAAGATGGAAATTGAATTGAAACCTTGAGGTAAACAAAATAACAATAGGTTGGCTTATCATATTACTGACCGTTTATCTGCCTCACTTTCGCAATACCGATAACCCTTGCGTCTGGCTGACTTATTCAAACGCAGCGATCGTCTTAGTTCTTTTGGCAAGGGCTTATTAGACTCGCTCCTTAGAAAACTGCCAAATTTGAGACATTTTTGCGCAAAGGTTTGCCAGGCCACCAATAGTAAACGCCTTCTTGAGTGCGCAGATGGTCTAGAACTAAGGCCGCAATCTTGCAGCTCTGCAGTGGACACCAGCCACAACGACATGTTGATAAAGACTGGTCTATTCAATTGAAGGGAGGATAGCACAGCCCACCACCACTTGGCCGAGCAATTGATAAGATTTGCTAATATGATTTACTTTGAGCTGTGCTCATGTGCGACGACGTACGACGAGTATGAATTGCACGCAATGCCGGAAATGAAAGCTAAAGATTCGAAATGGCAATTTGGTAAATTAACTGCACCATGATATTACAATTGAGTTGAAATTGTACAGCCCAAAAATTCAATATTCTCATCTCTGTGAAACGAACAATTTTGGTTTTGGCCAGCCTCGGGGTGGTGTTGCTAAAATGAAAACCAAATGTGCTACAATGGCACTATGGTCAAAAAGTCGATGTATTTTGGCATAAATTTTAAATATTAAGATGTCTTGATGGAACAAATGACAGAATTGGTCGGATGGGACCAATATGTGAAATGGCTATCATTTGAGAATTTCAAGATACCAAAATACAGTTCACCAAATCCAAGTAGAATGGGTCTACTTAACGATATAGCCGTCATGGGATCTATAGTTTAAAAATGAAGCCTTGGTCGAAAAACTTTTTTGTTTTTTAAAAATATCTTCAGAAATCAACAAATTTGATCAAAATATAAATTCAAAATAGAGGAAAGCTAATTTAACTTTCTGGCATTCTGGGTTACTAATTCTAACACACAAACCAGACACATCGGCCAGAAACCAATTGCAATAAACCGAATCAAAACCTAATCTGTGTTTTAAACTACATAATTAAAGTCGATTAAATCGCCGCAACCATTTGCTTGCCAGTTTGTTATATGATAGCTATGCGATATAATCATTTTTCCCATTAGAACTACTTTTTCGGCCGAGCCTTGCTATGGCAGCTGTATGCTATAGTCATCCGATTTGGATCAAACTTAGCAGAATTATGTGAAAGCATATAATATTAATCAATGTCTAGTTCGCTATCGCTGCCATACCATGGAAACCAAACAAGTTATACAAACTCAAATCTCGGAGACAAGGCATAGCAAAGCCACCGTAATCGATGGAAACGGGCGAAAGCTCAATGAGCTGATAAATACTTTTGGGTTCACAGCACTAAGCGATCCATCAGGAGAGCACACATTTGAACGAGGCACGGCAAGATCGGCAATTAATTATTGCTAAGTAAGAGGTTCATGGCGCTCATTGGTAGAAGATTTTAAAGTGTATAGTTTGATTTATTCCGACCATTTACCACTAGTAATAAGCCATACTTTTTCGGCTGAGCCAAATAACAATACTGAGCAGCTAAACCTGCTGCCAAAGCTTATGCAAGCAACTATCGACAAAACCTCGACCATAACCTGGAATTCAGCAACCCGGTAGCCAATACTCACAGCTACGATCTGAATAGTCTTATCGACTGCATAAAAAACTCGGTAATTCAACCAAAGATCCAAGAAGACAAAAAATGTAAACAGGAATGGTTTGACAGAGACAGTGAGGCTGCAAGAGATTGCTCATTCCACTGGCCACGTTTATCAAGATCCGTAGGCACTGCTGAGACCTTAAGATGCTACCACCAGGCAAACAAGGACTATAAACAGATATGCAAGTCTGGCCAAATCCCTAGAGGAAATAACAGACAGCAAGCAAACTAAATGGGAGCAGTTTTGTTAAAAGAGGAGAAGTTACAGCGTTGCAGTTGGGAACCTACTTTCATAACCTTCTAAATGCCAATTCACCTGTGAATCCACTACACTTTGCACTCTCTTATATAGAAAAGTAGCATTTAACCCGTCGCGCTTCGCTGCGTCGCCATCAGTATTGTGAATTGTTATCGTTATCGATATCGTTATCGTTATCGTTATCGTTATCGTTATCGTTATCGTTATCGTTATCGTTATCGTTATCGTTATCGTTATCGTTATCGTTATCGTTATCGTTATCGTTATCGTTATCGTTATCGTTATCGTTATCGTTATCGTTATCGTTATCGTTATCGTTATCGTTTTCGTTTTCGTTATCGTTACCGCCCCATTTCACTTTATTTCGTATTCTATCCTTACAAACCGAGTTTCAAGCCAATGGGATGAAAAATAGTATTTTGCATGCAGAATTTTCTGGCCATTTTCCTCCTGGGCGGATTTTCCAAAATCGGGAAAACACGTGTCGAATTATTTCGCGAACTACGCTCACAAACCAAATTTTTCCCATACAAACTTTTACGATGCTTTTCAGGCTTTTTCGGTTGGAATTTTCCAAAACTCCGTCTTAGTACTCACTTTCACCACTAATGGAAACTCCTGTCCAAATTTCAGCCTTCTATCTCTTACCGTTTGCGCTCTGCGTCGATTGCCAATCAGTGAATCAGTCAGTCAGTTAATCAATGAATCAGGACAAACTGTTTTATATGTAGAGTAGATATTTTATGTATAATAATATTTTAAGTAATATAAAGTAAACTTAAAAACAAAGGTTTATATATCTAATGATCTATGATCTAATAAAAAACTTAGAAATTAAATCAAAAATTCTAAAAATTCATCCCACACCTTTTCTTTTTGTCACCCTATATTCAGCGTGAACAAAATTCTTTTGTAGGACAGCGTTCATTTCCTTGTCTGTACATTGGAATTTGATATGTCAATTATCTAAGACTTCTTACTTTTCACTTTTTTGCCGCGCTCTCGTTGACCAACGCTGATCTAGGCATGTACCAAGGTACAAATACCTATAGGTACCAAACACTGGTAACAGATAGCTCAATATAGAAGACAAGAAATCGGCGCTTAGAAGTTAAATTCTATCAAGTCAAATTGTCTCGCTCTTTTGGCTGTCGCTAAGCGTTAGATGAAAAATGTGGTCTTGGTCTGGATATGAACTAAAAGCTTACACAAGCATTGTGCAAGGACAGTCTCTGCTTATGCATTGTTAAATCTGAAAGTTTCGGTCCGGATATACTAGAAGGGGATCCCTGGGGATCTGAAAACAACAGCACGGCTGTATACAGTGATTGGAAAGGTATCAAATTTTCTTACCTAGGTAAGGCACAAGGTAAATGTCAAAAAATATACCTAGGTAAGGTAAAAGGTACACAAAATATGAATCTATGTATATACCTAGGTATTTGTATCGAGGAACTTTAAAATAAAAAAAACGAACAAAATTGACTTAATGACAAAAAATAAATCACATTTTTGACCATAGTGCATTGGCAGCAGTTATGAATTTTTGGCATAGAACATTTTCAATAACATCTCCGGCATTTGTGTGTGTGTGTGTGTGTGTGAGTGCCGGAGTAAAGGATATGCCCAATGACAACATGTCCTGCAACAAAATACAAATAGCAGCAGCGTTTGCCCCATGGCCAACACCTACATACATGAAGCAACGACCTCCTGTCCATTGGCCATTACCCCGTTTGCTCCCCAAACGTACAAAATTGCATGTGGTTGCACGCAGTTTCTGGGAGTCTGGAGGCGGACACCCATGCACCCAGCACATTGTTATAACGAAAATTCATTTATTGCCGTATTGTTGGCATGGATTTTGATTTTGTCTTTTGGAAAAACCAAAAACAAAAAAAAAAAACATTTTCGGGTGGTTCACGGTTGCGGGTGCGAGTGAATTTCTGGTCCTGGTCTCTGCAATTAGCTGCAGCCAGGCCATTGTCATGTGAATTCCATTGAGAAATACCAAACAACTTTAAGGATAAAATGGACAAAGCATTAAGCTGCTTTAAATTAGTAAAAATCTATATAACATGAATAATTTTGAGAATTCCGTTTAAGGGTGTTTGGGTGTCAAAGTTAACCCAAAGTTCATACTATTAGAAAAAAATAGAGGAAAGCTAGCTTCTGAATACTTTATATAAATTAAGGTTTTCAATGATTTTCGTCGAACATTCTTAGCTGAGTTATTTCCCAAACTTAGCAATAGATGGCGCCTCTACTTTGACCATGTGGCAGCCATGGCCACCTCTGGCCACAGTAATTACGCAGCAACGAAGATGTACAGCTTGCACCATCCCTACGCAGTAGCATAACGAAAACACACGCTTCATCCCTGGCGCGCAGTTTCCGTCTGGCTTTGATCACGCGCGGGTGGCTCCCGCTTCGCTCCGTTCGACTCAACAATGATAGTTACACATAAATTTCGTCACTAAAGTGGTGACCCGCTACAATTGAACACAAACAATAAACAAAACAAATTCATAGTAGTGCGTTAAACAAATGAATTTCAATCTCTGACGAAATTTACACGCAGTGACGCCATTGTGCGATTGATGTCGACATGCAGCTTTCGATCAGCAAATTCAAACAGTATTAAGTTAACTAAAGCAAGGATCATTTCGACAACAGCCAGCCAGATCCTCGACAGCAGCCATCCGGATTCTCGACAGCAGCCATCCGGATCCTCAACAGCAGCGGCGGAGCCATCTCGATGTTTTTTGGGCATTCTGTCACACACAGACGCGACAAAGCAGCATACACATGCTCACATGCTGACGGCGTCTGCAGCATACAATCAAACGAATTTTGGCGCATTCTCACACACACACTCATGCGTCCAATGTCTGCCAGGTAGTGATCTACTTGAAGCCCCGTGCATCCTCGATTTGGTACTACTCAACGATGGAGCGACCCCCACTTTCGATAATGGCCGGGGGTCATCCTACATAGACCTCACGTTTACCAGTCCCTCGATATCGCGGCAAATAAACTGGAAAGTGTCAGAAACCACGACCCTCAGCAATCATTCAATGATAGAATTCGAATTAGTACCGCCTAGTAGTCACCTATACACCAGAGGAGTACGGCAATGCTGCTTCAAGTCGTGGAAAACCACAGCACTCGACAATGAGATGCTTGAGTATATGATAATGGATATGACCGTAAATGACGGTACGTCTGATCAAATGGCAAGGGATCCATCAAAGGCTCTAACTGCAGTATGTGAAGGCGCACAAAAACACCTGTAGCATATTGGTGGAACTCTGAAATCGCATCAATAAGGACAGATTGCTTTAATGCTAGGAGGAGAGCAAGAAGAGCCAGGGGATCGGATGCCCATGAAGAGCTCTCAGAAGAGTTCAAGCAGAAAAGGAAGGCGTTTAAAAAAGCATTAGAAAAAAGCAAGGCGGATGCATATAAAAATCTTATTGATTGCGTAGAAGGAAACCCTTGGGGTTCAGCATATAAAATGTTATAGTTGTATCATGCGCTTGACGGTGTTTCAATTCACTGTAAAGAAGCGAGGCATTTGTTAAGCATTTAGCATGCATGAAGTCCCGTTGGTGCTGGTAAGACTTATTCCTTAGATAGGCGGGGTCGCTAGTTCAATTTAACTCGTAGTGTAAAATTGGTTATACTAAAGTCGTGCAAATATACGTAACGGGTAGATGGAAGCATCTCCGATATCATATAAAGTATTTAAAGGGTGATTTGTATGCTATTTGGATTTTCAGTGTACATTTTTGGACACCTTATGCGTGATTCGTAACATACTCAGTATGGTGCTTGCAAATCATTAAATATTATTATCAAAATTCGTGCTTTTTATCGAAAATTGTCTTCAGTGACGAAGCTCATTTTTGGCTCAATGGGTACGCCAACAATAGAATTGCCGAATTCGGTCTGAAGAGCAGCCAGAGACAGTTCAAGAGCTGCCAATGCACCCTGAAAAATGCACTGTCTGTGGTCCGTAAACCATACTTTTCACAAATAATGAAAATCGCAACGTTACAGTCAAGAGCGCAAAGTATAGTGCAATGATTATTTACTTTTTTTTGCCCATTTTGGAAGAATTGGACTTGGTTGACATGTGGTTTCAACAAGAAGGTGCCACATGCCATACAGCACGCAATTAATCTCATGTTTTGGACCAGTCAATTGGCCGCTAAGATCATGTAACATGCAAAAACGACATCTACAGAAAATTCTACATAAAAATTTCACCAAGAAATCCTGGGTCTGGGTCTAAAATGAATTCCTATCCCGCGCAAATCGACCTCATTTAAGGTACGGTATTTAACCATACATTTCTTTCACCAATGTAGTATGTGAGTGTGTGAAACAAAAAAACGAAGCACTTACAGATTTACATACATATGTATTAATGTTAAATGCTTTCAATCGATTTTCCAAAAGTTGCTCCTAATCGTATGTCTATATCTCATAGCTGCCAATGGCAGCAAAATGGGTCTTAGTGAGAAAAAAAATAAATTTTTTAAATTTTATCGATCTTAAACTCAGTGATTGGTAATTTGTTATACCTTCAAATAGATTCGCGAAATTTGGTCAATGGTTTGTTTCAGGGCTAGAAAAACTGTCAGCAACATAGCAATAGCACTGATATTTATGCCTTTGGCTGTGCTATGACGAAATCGTAGTTCACATGGAAAGCAAAAGTGCAAAATTCAGAACCCGAAGCTGTGCTATTGCTTTGAACTTCAAAAGCATAGCAATATCATATTTGAAATTTCGTAATAGTGCTGCGCTGTGCTGTTCCACTTTTCAATTGATTAGCTCACTAAGCTGAGACAGTTCAATAGCACACATATTCCAGCTCAAAGGGCATAGCCGGTTTTGTAGGCGAATGGGCCCCCAATGCATTTTTAAAGTATTCAGTTTTAAAGTACATTAACCAAAAGTAATTGAGCGATTTTTTTAATATGCTTCGAGTACCAACTCTGAATTTTTGACAGCGATTTTAATCATTTCCATCACAAACCTTTTTCGAGCCACGTATCCATTAAAAAATTACAAATTTATTTTCGGTCAAAGCTGACATGTATACACGTTACCAACAATATTTTGCGAGATTTTTAACACCATTTATTTGAGACTTTTAGTTGAGGTACCAATTTTGTTTTCTACATGTCTAACTGACATTCCTAGATACAATTTGTGTAATTTTTTCAGAATTATCGGAGGTGTGGTTGGAGGTGTCGCTATTTATCTATTAATCAATTAACACCGGCCCATCAATGACAGTAGAATAGCTTGTGATTGCATGCCTGACAACAATGAGCTACTGAAGAAGAAAGATCCTACATCGGCCTCTGTTCCATTGAAGGAAAAAGAGACAGATGACGATATCCGGCGCAAACAGCGCTCCGGGCACAAAACATCACTTAAGTATCTTAAGACACTTGAAGACCGGAAATCGAAGTCACTGACAGCTAGGGAGAAGGCACTCGAGATTTCAGTCGAGAAGTGGCTAGTCCTTGAGGGAGTCTTAATGCGGGCCATTCACGATGCCATGAAACTCACAAAACATCTTTTCCTAGCTATGTTTGATCGTATAAAGTGGTACAGGGGAGCTAATGTCGTGGTGTGTACCATCGATTCGATTTTCGATATATTGTGTTCTCTCATTTGTGCTGACACTTTTACTTTACTTAACTATATTTTTGACATTTTAAATGTTTACTTTATTTTTGCCAGCTATTTTTGCATACAAGTGTTTTAGCTCATCTTCGATTTTTGACTATTCCAAATAATGAAGTCCTTGTGCGTGAATTTTTTGTCCACTCTAATAACGCCGCAGCCACCGTATTTCTCCGACCTGGCCCTATTTTTTCTGTTCCCAAAACTAAAGAGGCCCATGAAAGGACGACGCTACGACACGAATGTAGCAATATAGACGGCATCGAAGGAGGAGTTAAACAAGGTCACAAAAAATGATTTTTCAAGTGCTTTGAGGATTGGAAGAAACGACATTAATGTATTATATCCGAGGGGGATTATTTTGAAGGGGACAAAATAGATATTAATGAATAAATATATACATTTATAAAGGATATATACTTTTTGAAAAAACATAAAATTATCCATACTTTTTGAAACCTCAAATATTTGGAATATAGACTTTTTTTTAAATCTATTAATGTCACTCATTTATATATTATATATTAGTTCGTTTCATTTTGTATTAGTTTACGCTTGTGCTTTCCATGTGAACTAAGATTTCGTCAAAGCACAGCACACTCAAAAACAATTGAAATGTAAATCTGGTAGATTTTTTAAATCCTGGTTTGTTTTAATGCTAACGTTCTCAAACTCTAGATATTTCTAAAACAGCATCTGCAAGTGTATAAAAACTTCGGTACAGACTAAGTTAGCCTGGCATTGTTGTTTTCACTCAGACAATAATCATCAATGCCCGAGTTGCTTAGAAAAGCTCAAAATTAATGTAATGAACTGGCTTTGGGCCTCTGGATGCAAACATCTGAAGCACATTAATAACAATACCGAACTAGTGCTAATGGTTGAAAGGATGGTCACACTGGCTGAATGATGCGAGCTTAGAAGGAGGCGTTAGTGGATGGTAGGAGATGGAATCTAACCGAGACGGTCGTGTGTATATACATAGTAATTGTGTAAATAATGTGTAAATAAAGACCGGAAAACCCCGAAGAGTCGGTGGTTTACAATTAAAAATTTTTAATTAATTATTATTTACGGTCTTTGATTTAATATGATTGATTTGTAAGGTAAGCATACGAAATAATTTACGAATCGCTTTTCAGATTTTGCAAAATCCACCGATACTCCGTGAACTACGTTCTCGGGCGAAACGTGGCTTAATGTTATGCTGAACATTTGATAGGTCACCGTGGAACAATACGGAACCACCACAACCGTTCACACAATTGAATTTTACATACCGAACATTTCCCAATTTGTCAAACTTTAAGTTCAACTTTCGCACCGCAATATTGTGGCACACTCTTGGCACACCATTGACGATTTTCTGCCCTCTAGTATCGCATTAAGGCAACAACAATGTGGGTCTGGCCCACTTTCTCCCCACGCTTCCCTTCATTGTCAACAGTCGGCGAGATAAATGTATGCCCAACGCTGATGTGCATGCAAATCTACATATTTTGGACGATTTTCAAGTGGAAACTGGTTGGCCTGGTGGTCCTCTTTGGTAGACAGATGTCAAGACATCAGACTCTTATGTATTTGTGACTATAACATATGTGTCCAACATACATGTGCGCATTACAAGCACTAACAACAATGAGAGGCAACATCAGAGATGTGGCGGAGAGTGAAAAAAAACGAGCGAAAATAAATGAAAGTTTATGTTATAAAATGCCAAAGTGTGGTGTACAATCTATTGGGCCAAAAAAAAAAAGAGCCCAGAAAGCAATGGGAAGAGAGGCAGGCTGGTAAATAGGCCAAACGGCGGGCTGGCATTAAACGGCTTATATAAGATAAAGGATATGTATGTTAGCTGGGCTTGGGATGAGGGGGAAGCAAAAGTCAACATCTGGCGTTAAAGATGCGAACGTGCAACGAATTCTTACACATTTGCTACCCTAACAACCTGGATGAATTTAATATACTTGTCCCCTCGTTCCCTCTGTCTTTGCTGCAGACTGTACCTTGAAAATTGGTTTATAAACAACCAAATATTGATTGATTTGCATGCAACAGTTTATTACATTTTATTGCATAACGGTAAACTTATGCAAAAATATTACAATTTTTGCCAAATATCTTTGTCTATAAAATGCACAAAGGGGGGCCAAACCACTTCCAAAGCTAAATAAACTGAAAAGAAGCTACAAATATTATTTGGGAATTTAATCGAATTGAACTCATAAAGACCGAATGAAAATGCCAATCCATAAATAAATATGATATTTACTTTTACAGCGTTTTAATTTACTATCAGACCAGCCAATGAACGTTCACATTTTATATTTGCACTCGTTTATACATATTTGAGATAATGTTTTTCATAAAATAATTTTTCCATTCCTTTTGCCAATTTTTGTTTTGACATCGATATTTAAATGGAATTTAAAATGCATTGCTCGGCAGCTTACAAATGGGGAAATGTGCACGCTTGATTGGTTCGAATTGCATAGCTAAGCTGGCAAAGTTGGGTGGAAAGCTGTAAGTAAAGAAAGCCAACCTTTGAACCCACTGTCAGCATGATGATGCTATAGAAAAATGCCAAATAAATACAGCTGGAAAGTCACGCTTGAACAGAGGACAAGATTCTGTGGTCGATTTTGTCATTTGTAGACTTCAAAAATATTTCAGTTCATAATTTACGAAATATGGCCACAAAGATTAACTGATATGAATTTTGAAATAAATATATATAAATAGGGAAAAGCTAACTTCGGCTTGACCGAAGTTTATATACACTTGTAGCTTCTTTAGTTTATATAAATTAAGATTTTAATTGTTTTTCGGCGAACTTTCTTAGCTGAGTTATTTTCCAAACACAACAATAGATGCCGCCACTACTTTGACCATTTGCTTGCGAGTCTGTTATAAGGCAGCTAACGATATATTCATCAGATTTTGATCAAACTCGTCAAAATTGTGTGTAAACCGATAATATTCATAACTGGAAAGCTTAAAGACGCAACCATTGAAAACAAAAAAGGTTTTCCTAATTGAAAGAACTTTTTCTACCGTTCGTTCCTATGGCAGCTATATGATATAGTCATCCGATTTGAATCAAACTTGGCAGAATTGTGTGGTAGCATATAGTATTGATCAGTAACAAGTTTGAGAGCTATAGCATTGAAAACAAAAAAGTTTTTCGTACTAAGAATTTTTCTCTGAACTAACTTTTGTATGGCAGTTATAATATATAGTTATCCGATTTTCACCAAACTTAGTGGAATTATGTTAAATAACAGAAAACTGAAAAATGCGAGGTTTGGGGGCGTTTGCATTGAATACAAAATGTTTTTCTCACTAAAACTAGTTTTTTGACCGATGGTTCCTATGGCAGCTATATGCTATAGCCATCCGATCCGGCCGGTTCCGACAAATGTGCAGCGTATTTGTACCAAAAGGCTTCGTGCAAAGTTTGGTTAAGATAGCTTTTAAACTGACGGAGGAGATAGCATAGAAACAGACGTACAGATAAGTGAATTGGGGTCAATTCCGAAACAGCTGTCCAGACATACCGTTGCTATTCCAAAAATGTTATGAATTATCTCTGTTGAATTATGTTGATTGAATTGAATTATAATTAACCATTGACCTTGTAGTGGCCAGTTTACAACTGAGTCACAAGTTCCACTCCAGCCCTTTACATTGTGTTTAACCGATTTATAAAACGGTATGCTCTTAGGTCACCTTGGATAAGCATCAGCGCATCATACGATTGCACCGTTCTTATCTGACGTCGGTTTCGTGTAGCTGGCAGAGGCTTAAGCCAGCATAGCTTAGCGAAGCACAGACAGTGAGCAAATGTCTTTTGTGCAGAGCACAACATATCTAGCGACCTGTGCGGAGTTATTTTTGGCAAAGAAAATGTAAGCCACGTGCATATTATATAAGATCCCTCTAGTCCAAGTCTGGACTGGAGTAGTCCGACGGTTGGTTGACTTAACTTTGGAATCACATCGAGAGAAGAAAAGTGAATTGTGTGAATCAGGGAATCAAGCCGATTAAACCGATTAAAACTCAGAACCGTAACCTATTTTTAATTTTTAGTACACCGGTATTCGAGAACCCATATATTTAGAAACGAAAAGACCGAAAAGAATCTAAACAGTGTACCGGTACAGTTTCAGTTCTGAGCAATTTTTTTTTTTTAATTTCCGTAGTTGCCGCACGGAATTTTGTCATCGCTATATTCAGAGCTGCTACCTGCGCCAGAGAGTGTCATCTCTATATTCAAAGCTGCTGACTGCGCGTGAGAGAGAGACAAAAGATATTGTTTTTGTCTATGCATATAGGTTTCTGTGAGAAAATATTTATTTAAGAGTTGCAAGTCAATCTAAACGATCGCTTAAAACGCCAAGGCCAAAAAATGTTAAATATCCTACCTTTATGTATGTACGTACATGCTAATGTTTGCATGCCTTTGATGAAAAGAAGCGAAAACTATGTTTGTGTGTACATTGTACATATATGTACACCCAGCGCCACAAAATTTGCTATTTGCTAACTTTGTAGACCTGCACATCACTTAAATTTGCACACAAAATTATTGCAAATAATGGATATTGAAGGCCAGGGTATGTAGAATGTGTAAATGGAAACATTTTTTGATAATGTTCAATATATTTCATTAATGTGTGTTGTTTTGTTTTGTCCCATATACAGAGAAAACTTAACCAAAGTGCTCTTCTACTGTGGAGTAAAACTAACCTTGTGCGTGTTTGTGCGTTATGTAGTATATTTTAAAATAAAGTAGTTAGTGGGTACTAAAAGATAGTATTAATCTTGTTTGCGGATTTTTGCGGGTCTTGTGTTACTATAAACTTCTAGATAAGCTTAAGTTCTGCCATGCAACGCTGCTGGATGTATGGATCTAAAGCCCTTGCAAACTGGAAATTTGGCCAACTAAAGGAATGTACGCTAACCGATGAAAAAAAGAGTGAAATTACCACAAAATCAAGAAGTTTTGAACTAAATGTTAAATCGAATCTGCAAAAATGCAGCCGACATATGCAGACATTCAGAGACAAACATTCACAGTGGCTATCAAAGCGATAAAAAATTGTTTTGGACAATCAAGAAGAGATGCGCAGTCTTCAAATGGGTAGACCAAAGATAACATATGATGAAGCAGGGCCACGTCTAAAGAGAAAACTAGCTGCCGATGTAGCATTTAATAATGAACACGATACCAAACTTTTGATTCATGCAGTCACAATGTCAGCACGGAAATCAAATGAAAATAATAATGGATCAACTGGACAAAGTATGTATATAACAAGATTTGAAACGAACGAACCACTTTTGATCAGTCTTTGTTTGTTACTACCGTTGTACCTCTGAAGCTAATAGACGAAGTGGGAACAATCAAAATGGAATTCCCCCAAGGATCAAAAGACCACATTCTTGCAGAAAAAAACGATTTGGACCAGAGATGGGCATGCACACATATCGACACACTTTTCACACGCATACAAGCACAATTTGCGTGCGCCCCATTCGTGTTCTATAAATAGCTTTCAATGCTTATAGCGTACGTGTGATTTTGTGCAGTCGGCCGCGGCAGAGCTCCTATGCACACGAGGCAGCGCGCTGCCTCGTGTGCATTGGAACTTCGCGACGCGCCCATCTCTGATTTGGACACACAAATAAAAAACTTGACTCCATGTGTAGTGACAGTTTCAAATGAAAGATCTCCGTCTCATATGACCTTCACATGACCCTTATAGATGGGAAAGTGTTAAACGCTTTAACGGGCACGAAATCTTGCCAATTGTGTTCAATCTGTGGTGCAGGCTCAAAACAATTTATGGAAGCTAGCGATATAAATTCTTTAAAGCCAATCCCTGGAAATCTTCAGTATGGGATAAATCCACTTCATGCTTGGATACGCGTTTTTGAATTGCTGCTTAAAATCGCATATAGAATAGGGTTTAAAAAATGGCAAGTAAGAAACGAAAGTGACAAATTAGAAATGATTGCCAAATTGTGGCATGAAATGGGATTGCATGTGGATAAGCCAAAACAGAATGGGAGCGGAAACTTAAACGATGGCAACACTGCGAGAAAAGCTTTTTCGAATATGAAATTATTTGCATCAATTTTAGAACTCGACTTGGAGTTACTTGAGAGTCTGCATACTATTCTGATAGCTATTAACTGCGAATTTACAGTCGATGCACTAAAATTTCAAAAATTCTCAAATAAAACCATTCGATCATATTTGTTGCATTACCCATGGTATCCGATGTCACCAACTCTACATAAGATTCTGGTTCATGGATCACAGATAATTGCCGCGTCAGTGCTGCCAGTAGGCTGTCTTGGCGAAAATGCGTCAGAAGCGCGAAACAAATTTTACAAGCGTGATAGGCAAATGCCTATCATGGATGTATTCCATAGATCTATGGACTCCTCAGATCCCCTTATCTCAAGTATAGGTATAAAGAAAAGGGCAGCTCGACTTAAAAACCAAACTCTTCCACGAGATGTAATTGAGCTTTTAGAAGCACCCCATAATATTATACCAAATAATGTGCAGTCTTCACTTAATGACTACAGTTTTGATCATGACTCGGATGACTCGGAATCAGATGAGATAAATCCATTTTCGTTTGAATTAGCTGTAGAAGACAACTGAATGTAATAGTTATAATATGGAATAGTTGTAGTATACTACAACTATACTTATACTGTAGTATAATAGTAGAATAAATTGATGTTAATCTTTTCAAATTTAAGCTTTTTATTCACAGATCGCTACGAGCTGTTGCGATTATATATTGCGATTACGCTATGTTGCGATTTATAGGCGGTCAGGGAAGGCGTGGTCAAAATAACTTAAAATTTTGTTTCAATATTAAGAGTGCTATATTTAACAAATATACCAAGTTTCAGCTCGATATCTGTAATATTCGACTTTATGCCACTTTATGCCACCAGTGTGCAACGGTCCGTCACCGATCCAAAAAGCCAATGCCAACCCATAAGTAAGTAGCAACTAGGAGCTGCATAGGGGCCTGCCAAGACCATTTTTGAAGAGGTATGCCAAGGAATGGTGGGTATAGAATATGGTATAACCAACAGCTCAATACCCTAGATCAAATAAGCCTATACGTTAAATTGACTGTCTATGCAAGTCTTTATTTCGATGTTCCCTTAAATGTTCTCATTTTGAAAGTGCACTTAATTATTGTAATAACGAATGCGCTAAGTCGATCAGATCCTAAAATCTGAAGCCCATTCATCAGAAGAACACCCTGCACACTACAACCTTGAGACAGCTTAACGCAACAACTTTGATCAATTTTGGGAAAGTTTTGTTCGTATTTTAAGTATAAGGTAACTTAATTTCTGAACAGGTTTTTCTCTCTGTGTAGGAATTTATTTAAATTGAACTTAGAATTCTGCAGAATTTTGCAACAATTGGCAGGGTTCATTTGGGCTTACCGATAAAGATATAATTGAAAAGTGTACAAATTTGCTAAGGTAGAACTAACTACTAGGACGCTGATCCACCCTATACTTCAGGGGTACCCAGAATGAGCTTACGGCCGCGTGGACACCAATACAAATGAATAAAAAAAATAGAGGAAGGCTAAGTTCGGCTCGACCGAAGTTAATATACCCTTCTAGCTTGAAGGAGCCACTACTTTGAGCATTTTCTTCCCAGTTTGTTATATGGCAGCTATACAATGTGTTCATCCGATTTTGACCGAACTTCCCAAAATTGTGTGGAAACTGATAATATTCACAACTGGAAGGTATAAAGACGCTACCATTCAAAACAAAAAAGTTTTTCTCACTAGAACTACTTTTTCGACCGATAGTTCCTATGGCAGCTATATGCTATAGTCATCCGATTTGGATCAAACTTGGTAGAATTGTGCAGTAGCATATAATATTGATTAGCGACAAGTTTGGGAGTGATAGCATTGAAAACTAAAAAGTTTTTCCCACTAAAACTTTTTCTCAGACATATCTTTTGTATGGCAGCTATACTATATAGATGTCCGATTTTCATAAAACTTGGTGGAATTTTGTAAAAGCATAGAAAACTTAGAAATACGAGGATTGGGGACGTTTGCGTTGAAGACAAAAAAGTTTTTCTCATTAAAACTACTTTTTCGACCGATGGTTCCTATGGCAGCTATATGATATAGTCATCCGATCTGGCCGATTCCGACAAATGTGCAGCGTATTTGTACCAAAAGGCTTTGTGCAAAGTTTGGTTAAGATAGATGGTAGCTGACGGAGAAGATAGCATAGAAACATACGGACAGACGGACATGGCTATATCAACTCAGCTCGTCATGCTGATCAAGAATATATATACTTTGTGTGGTCGGAGATGCTTCCTTCTATGCGTTAGAAACATCTGGACAATTTTAATATACTCTCTAGAAGGGTATAAATATCTCAAGCAAGAACAACCACTGCTGACGCCAACCTACGCTGACGACGCATATACAGCATTGTTGTTGCGTTTGAATTTGCAAGAGACATAGGCGAGAGAGAGAGAGACACATATGAAGTTGTGGTTGCAGGTCCGCACGCGGTCCAACAACAAAACCTTCGCTCGGAAAGAAAGAGAGTGGAGAACACATATGAATTTGTAGTTGCTTTTCGTAGCCATAAGGCATGCGTGAAGACTATACGCGCCAGCTACCCCTTTGGGTAAAACAAGAACGCATGGGCTAGGGCACCTCAGCTTTAGCTTACACCCAACTGTTCTTAAAGCAGTTAAGCTTTTTCATCATTTTTGAATCACTTTAAAGTTCGCACCAGCCTAAAACATGCACCTGAACAACTCATTCTAATAACATAACTTCTTAACTTCAACATTAAATTCATCCTTTTAAAGAGCATCTTTAAAGTTGCCAATCCGGTAGCACAAAAGGCAACCCCCAAAAGTTTTCCGCAAGCAACATACATTAAAATTAAATATTAATTTTAAGTGCATCATAAACGCAAAACAATGAACCCATCAAACCGAGATACAACATCAGCCAGATGGCAGGTTACCTGTGCAAAATGTGTGCAAAGTGTTGATCCCATTCTCACATCAATCCCCGCTCCCCCTCTTAAGCCAACCTACTATATGTTAAGCAAAATAGCGTTGGTGTTGGGAAAAAACTTGCTGCATTTTGGTTGACACATGACGTTGTCGAAGTCTCGTAATGCCACCACTCGCGCACTTGTCAGCCTAAAAGATGACAGTGATGGCAATGTGTTATTCTTCCAGGGGTGTCGGTGTCGAGGGTTAACACATATTACAGCCCTTACGTATTGATGTCGATCAACCGAATATATGTGTCTCTGCCTGCCTGCCCGCCTGTCTGTCTGTGTGTGTATCCAATTGAGGTCATGTCCATGCGGCATTCATTGTCGACGCTGGCAATGGCGATGGCGACGTATGCCAAAGCATTAACTCGGCATTTGTTTCAGGCTGCTGCCGCTTCCGCTGCAGGCGCTGGGGGTAGGTAGGTGCGGTATACAGATAGCGCAAGTTGGGCTGAGAGTTGCGACATATTGAAAATCATTGCACACACACACACACGTTCAGAGGGAGATATACATAGCAAGGATGCCAAAAAAAAAAAGAAGGCAAGAAAAATGTATTGAAAGACAAACGGCAATGGCATCAATTTTTATTTGACTACATGTGTGTGTCTGTGTTTGTGTGTGTGTGTAGGCATGAAAAAATTTTTATTACATTGAAAATTTGCATAAAATATTTAAGCCAAATGGTCGGTTGGTCGATTGTATGGGTTGCTACAAAAATGAAAATGGAAATGGTTGAATGGCTATGTTAGCCTAAGCTTAGGTTGTCTCTTTTTGGGTATGACTTTCCACTTTCCGTGGATAGAGCCTTGACAGCCCCCAAGGCTATGACAGCACAGCAAGGACAGTTGCGGTTTCTTTTTGTTTGAGGTTGATAATGGGAAAACTCTTTAAAATGGATTTCATTGGTAGGTAAAATGAACTAAAACAAGCGAAAAGTAAAATGTGAGCAATCTCATTCAGTAATCGGAATAAAAAAATTTAATTTGTTCTCGGAAATATGAACTTGACTGACTATTGCACTATTTGACCCCAAAGCTATCAAAAAGTTGTGCAACTATACATTCAGAAAAATTTTTCGCTAAATAAAACTAAAGATGTATGTTTTCCGGCTCGAGGTCAGGATGATAGAAAAAACAAAGGAATGCCCATGGGATCCCCAGCCTCACCCATTGTGGCCGACATAATTATGGAGGAACTTTTAGAGAGCACAATAAGGAAATTAAAGCAGGGTTCCCCAAGAAGAGAGCGCAGAAATGTCACTGTGTCTCTCTCTCTAACATACTATGATGCATGACTTCGGCAAGCATTCGGTGTGAATTCTCGAGTATGTTCGTGTCCCAGGGGCTATGGCTGGGGAACTCTGAATTAAAGCATCAACCCAGATTACCCACATAACACGTTGACGATTTGTTTGCCATAGTGGAAGAGGACGAAGTGCAAACTACTCTGGAGACGCTGAATAACTATCACAGAAACATTAAATTCACATTGGAACTTGAAGAAGACGGAAAATTGCCTTATTTAGACACCACAATAAATAGACACGGAGACATTTTAAAAACAAAATGGTACATGAAACCAACAACCTTAGGACGGATCATCAACTTTAATTCAAAACATCCATGAAACATGATATTGAATACGGCACTTAGATACATTCAAAGAATGACTAATATTAGCGACACAACATATCAGACAGCCATAGAATCTGAAATAAATGTAATTTTATCATATAATGATTTCACTATGTGGGTAATAGAGTCATTGTTCAAAAGGCACAAAAACGTAAATAAAAGAATAATACGGGAACCTAAGAAACACCGATCACTCACATACGTACATAAACTATCAGACCGATTCGCACGGATGTCAAGAATGTCATTTACAAGATACCATGCAAAGGATATAAAGACTAAAAGAAAAGAACAAAATCCAGACCCGTATAGCCCAACATAAATCTGAATTCAAGCTACGACATCAAACACACATACAAAAAAACTGCGCTTGCGACCCATTGTGTAGAAAGCGGCCACTCACCAAATTTTGAGGCTGCGACAATACTACAACAAGAGCATCATTGCAACAAGCGCTACACATTAGAAATATTGCACATCATAAACATACCAACAGACAGGAGACTCAACTACAAAACTGACACTAAGAACTGCGCTCACTTATGGGTCATTCTTTTTGAAACCGAACGGTTTGTAAAAAACATATCAAATTAACAATCGCCGAGTTTAAAAAAGATAAAACTTAAACAGAAAAGTTTTTCTCACAAAGACTCATTTTCCGACCGATCAGTCCTATGGCAACCATAACATATAGTCACCCGATGTCGATCAACTTTTTCAAATTAGTTTGAAAGCATTTCATATTAAGAATCACCGACTTTTAGAACGATTTACCTGAAAACAAAAAAGTTTTTTTCACTAAGACCCATTTTCCGTCCGATCGGTCCTATGGCAGCTATAAGAAATAGTCATCCGATTTTGACCAAAATTTGCAAATCTAATTGAATACATATAATATTATAAATAGCTGAGTTTTATGACGCTAGCATTGAAAACAAAAAAGTTTTTCTTACTAAAACCCATTTTCCGACCGATGGTTCCTATGACAGCTATAAGACATAGTCATCCCATCTTGAACAAAGTTTGCAAATCTGTTTGAAAGCATATAATATTAATAATAGCCGAGTTTAAGGCCGCTAACATTGAAAACAAAAAAGTTTTTCTCACTAAGACCCATTTTTTGACCGATGGTTCCTATGGCAGCTATAAGACATAGTCATCCGATTCTGGGCAAAATTATAATACCCTTTGCAAGGGTATAAAAATATGCCCCTAATTAAAGCTTTGCCACGATGTTAGTTTCAAAGCTATGTGACTGAAGCTTGACAAGTAAGCTTTATATTTATCAAGCTTTTCAAAAATGTCAACTTCAGGCAGATCAGACGGCTTTATCATATAGCCAGTGTGGCCAATTTGTCCTTTTTGCGGACAGATCCGTCCTTTTTGAAACTGCGATTTCCAGAAAACTTTTGAAACGTCCCCTATCCGAAAAAAATGTTTTTTTTATTATATTTTATCCATTACTCATACTTTTTTAATTGTTCTAAGGCAGTTTATCAATTTCAACTATGTGGTATAGCTTTCATATAGATTTTCCGCCTTCGATAAGCATTTTTAAAACGATTGAACCCTGTTTTATTTGTGTGAAATCGAAATCAGAAGTATCGAATGCCGGTTAATTGCGCGGTTCAAATGATTTCAGGTTTGTTTATGTGTTTTCTTGCATCCATTTCTCCAAAGTACATCTGACATTTATCAAACAAGATTCATAATATCAAGACAATTCCGACAAATTATCAGCTGCTTTCAAAAAAACGAGTAGGCAGGTCCATACTCTTTGTCATAGCGAATTGTTGGTAGAGCTTGTTACGAAGATGCCCGCGAAATACTCGCAAAATCAAAAACTCCATATAGAAAAAATGATTTCGCATGCCGAAAGACGTTTACAATCCAAAAATTTCAGGAATCTTGGTTAAGAGGACGTGAATTAAAGAATTGGATGTGGCGAGATGCCAAGGATCCGGATCCGGAGGCATACTGCAAATACTGCAATTGCAGTTTAAATCTAAAAATTGACCACAAAAACACATATGTTGCATGTGTCTTTCGCACAGTTAAACAAAATAACGTTTCAGCCACTTTCAACATCAGCAACTTGTCGTCAGGAGGCGGCACTAGCAATGTTTTGTGCCTAACATGCTTGCCAAAACATGCGACAAAAATGATCAAGTTCCTGATATATGTCTTTGGTTAATTGGAACGAATGCATCATATGCACACGAAATCGATGCTGATATGATCGATATGAATTATACGAAAATAAAGATATTCGAAACTTCACGTCCGACGGCACAGACGTGTAAAATATTTGTCTCTGAAGATGGTTGGAAAAACAGCTTTACATCTGTTGGTTTCATTTGACCTCGAGCCGGCTAAACTCAAATTACAACAATTTGGAAAGGTCGTCTAATATCATTATGATATTCATTACAGCTTTATTATATTAATAAGGAAAAATTGCTTAACCTGTTTAAGTTGTGTTTAAGGCAATAAAATGTATGTTCTTAGAACCTATATCATGGTGGTTAACAGTGAGAAAAAATTATATATAAACTTTAGCAACAATTACTTAATATTATTAAACAATTTAAAAAGTTATTAAATTTGTATTTTGATAGATACAGTAAAATACTATTCAGCCATATTAACACGAGACCTATCCGATAAACCAAACCTGAGAAATCCAGTTTTTAAAAAACCCTTTTTATACCCTTGCAAAGGGTATTATAATTTTGCCCAGAAGTTTGCAACGCATAGAAATATTCATTTCCGACCCCATAAACTATATATATTCTTGATCAGGGCGACGAGCTGAGTCGATTGAGCTTTGTCCGTCCGTCTGTCTGTCTGTCTGTCTGTCCGTCTGTCTGTCCGTCTGTCTGTCCGTCTGTCTGTCCGTCTGTCTGTCCGTCTGTTTCTACGCAAACTAGTCTCTCAGTTTTAAAGCTATCGAGCTGAAATTTTGCACAGAGTCTTCTTTTTACTGCACGCTGCTAATATGTCGGAACCGACCGGATCGGATGACTATATCTTATAGCTGCCATAGGAACCATCGGTCAAAAAATGGGTCTTAGTGAGAAAAACTTTTTTGTTCTTAATGTTAGCGTTCCCAAACACGGTCATTATTAATATTATATGTTTTCAAAGAGATTTGCAAACTTTGGTCAATATCGGATGACCATATCTTATAGCTGCCATAGGACCGATCGGTCGGAAAATGGGTCTTACTGAGAAAAACTTTTTTGGTTTCACTGTTAGCGTCCTCAAACTCGTCCCTTAATAATATTATATGCTTTCAAACAGATTTGCAAACTTTGGTCAAAATCGGATGACTATATCTTATAGCTTCCATAGGACCGATCGGTCGGAAAATGGGTCTTAGTGAAAAAAAAAATATTTTTTTTCAAGTAAATCGTTCTTAAGGTCGGTGATTATTAATATTAAACGCTTTCAAACTAATTTGAAAAATTTGGTCGAAATCAGATGACTATATCTTCAGGCTGCCATAGGACTTATCGGTCGGAAAATGAGTCTTAGTGAGATAAACTTTTTTGTTTTAAATTTTGTCGTTCTTAAACTTGGCGTTTGTTAATTTGATATGTTTTCAAAAAGATTCGCGAAATGTGGTCGAAATCAGACGTTCATCTGACGGAAAATGGATTTTAGTTACAAAAGTTTTTGATTTTTATCTAAGCGTTCTAAACTCTGTCATTTCAAAAACAGCTTTTGCAAGGGTATAAAAACTTCGGCACAGACGAAGTTAGCTTGGCCTTCTGTCGACGATTTTCGAAATTGTTTATAAAATTAACAAAAATCTTATGTGCAAAACCGAAAATCACGTTTTTGTGGAAGTGTCGTGATCTAATTTCGGATTTTTTTTATTTAAATCAAAAATGGTCAATTTTAAAACTGTTCGGTTTCAATAAGAATGACCCTTATACAGACTCCACGTACCACAGTGCAGACGTGTTCAAATTTTATGTAAGCATTTTTTGTGAATTTTGTTAAATGATTTTGTAGGTTAAATATTGGTGTTTATATTTTTGGTAGTTTTGCCCTGAAGACGGTTGCCGAAGAGCAACCGAAAAATATCGGAAAAAAGAAACAGAAAATTTTTTTTTCCATCATACTGACCTCGAGCCGGAAAACATACAGCTACAATTTAGAAAGGTCGCCAACTCGCATTTGAAATAAAACTAAAATATTTGAATAAACTAATTTTCAATCATTGTGACGACTGGCGCAATAATATATAAGCAAGCAAAAAAATAAATTAAGTTTGCCACATGGGGTATCGCACATCGTATAAGGCCTACTTTAAGGAATTGAGAAAAGGTTATGATGCCTTGGAAGCACGGGGAGGCTTAGAAATTAAGATAATGAAAAGAAAAATAAGAAAGAAAGATGTTTTTAAAGACTATTATTTTATCAAATCAAAAAGTCAAATGTTTTTTTTGCACGTGTGTTCGCTGCGAGGTTATTACACCAAATGAATATGATTTCCCTGCGGCTCGAACTTATACTTGAATTTCGAATTTACAGTCTATGCAAGGCCTGCTTTTCATTTGAAAATATGAAAAATATATTCAAATTGAATTGGGGTGGTGCACTTAATGGGTCGCCCTTGCTGGCGTGGAATCTGTGTGCTGCCAACCATCTCGAAGCTCATAGCCAAAATAGTTCTGGATCGCCTGAGAGACACCGTTATGGACACCATAGGCGAAGAGCAAGCAGGATTTAGAAAGGGCTCGTCGTGCAAGGACCACATAAACACTGTACGCATCTTGATTGAGCAATGCACCGAGTACAGATCAGACCTGCACATGGCCTTTGTGGACTTCGCCAAGGCCTTCGACAGCGTAAGCAGGGAGTGTATATGGCACGAGTTGCGAAGGAGAGAAATACCGGAAAAACTTATTTCCCTCATCAGAACAACATACGACAGCGCCCAGTGTAGAGTGCTTCACGGTGGAATGCTCTCGCAGCCATTTCCAGTCCTGAGTGGCGTTCGGCAGGGATGTGCTCTGTCGCCCATTCTGTTTATAATGGTGGTTGCAGACGTGTTCGCTACAATGCGACCTGCTCCCAACAACAGCGGCATAAAGTGGTCAATGACTACAACACTGCGGCATCTGGACTAAGCGACAAATAGGTTAAGCGACCTGGCAAACATGTTAGCCGACTTGGACACCTCAGCTAATCAATCAATCAACAAGGCTAAGGCGAAAGCGCTCAGCATCCGTTCCGGACAATCCCAGGCTGTGGTTTTGGACGAACAGCCAATTGAGCAAGTTCAGCAATGCTGTTGATGGAGGGACGGAACTGGATGTGGATTTGCGCCTGCAAAAGGCTAAAGGTGCCTTTGGGATGCAGTCAACTGTTTGGCGATGCTCGTCATATCCACGCTGGCTCAAAATCAGGCTCTTCAAGTCCAACGTAATGCCAGTGCTCCTATACAGTTCTTCCACTTGGAAAATTACAACTTCCATAGTGTCAAACCGTTGCCTGCGTCGCATATTCTGCATTTTCTTGCCTGACAGAATACGGAATACCGAGCTACTCAGGCGAGCGAATATGGAGAGTGTCGACACAATAATACGCAGAATGAAATGGAGCTGGATAGGACACACATTGCGGAAAAATAACAACAACATCGCAAGGAAGGCAATGCAGTGGAACCCGTTGGACGGAGTCGGGCGGACACCAGGCAGACCCAAAAAAACTTGGAGGAGGACTGTCGGTAGAGAGACTGAACGCATCGGGAAAAATTGGGGAGAACTCAAAGCGACAGCTAACAACACAGTTCGCTGGAGAGGAGTAGTTGATGCCCTATGTTCCACTCGGGATTGGAACTAGAAGAAGAAGAAGCTGATTTTCTAATTCCGTGAAGATTTTGCATTTGCCCACGCAGCATTCTACACGAAACGTTTAGATATTGATATGCTATACGTTACGCGTAGCTTTTCTGCACGTGGCGTGTAGCTTTCTGAATTCTACACTTGGAACTTGGAGGAGGACCGTCGGTAGAGAGACGGAACGCATCGGAAAAAGTTGGGAAGAACTTAAAGCGACAGCTAATAACAGAGTTCGCTGGAGAGGAGTAGTTGATGCCCTATGTTCCACTCGGGATTGGAACTAGAAGAAGAAGAAGAAGCTGATTTTCTAATTTCGTGAAGATTTTGCATTTGCCCACGCAGCATTCTACACGAAACGTTTAGATATTGATATGCTATACGTTACGCGTAGCTTTTCTGCACGTGGCGTGTAGCTTTCTGAATTCTACATTTTGAGTGTGCAATTTAGCAGGGCCAATTTTGTTTTCTCTGTGTATACTAAAGTCGTGCAAAAGTATGTAACAGGCAGAAGGAAACATTTCCGACCATATAAAGTATCTATATTCTTGATCAGCATCAACAGCCGAGTCCATATAGACCTGTCCGTCTGTCCATCTGTCTGTATGAACTTCTAGATCTCAGAGACTTGAAGAGCTGAAGCAATCAATAGTATCAACGTAGTACGTTTAATACTATCAAAGGTCTTGCATTGAAATAGAACATATTTGACTTATTTTGAAGGTGTCTAAATAAAGTCATTTTGAAGTTAAATTTTATGTACCTGAATAGTGCCCCTTGGGGTACAAAGGTATACGCTCTCAAGAATAAGTCTTTGTTTTGAAATTCAGATAAGAATCTCCATAGCTAATAACCACTGGCTATATGTGCTCCCTCCCTTTGCCATCGGTCAGATTTGACGCCTTGGGCCACAATTCCTATACCCCACCCACCTGCACATACAAACGACTCTTACAACCTTCTGGCAATGTACCACACCTCCCATAAACCCAGTCAAGTTTCCACCTGCTGGCCACAAAACAACAACCAAAGTGAACGTATAAATAACATTGTTGCCACTAGAAGCAAATTGTTTGTGGGTTGGCGGAGGTTGGTTGGAAAAAAAACTGAAATTGAAAATTGTTTACGCTGCGCCAACAGCAACAGCAACAACAACAACAAGCCGAAAGAAGCAAAAGAAGAAGAAGACATTAACTTATTAAATTATTGTTTCGACCATAATTTCAACGACACTAAAATTAAAAAACCATTACCAAGCCGAAGGCATTATTTGCTAAAAAGGCCAAATGGAGCGAGGCAACAACAACGGCAATGGCATGGCCCCCCTCGGCCATGGCAGGAAAATATATTTCCGCTTAATTTATTAACGATTTTTGTTAGCTATAAAGTTTGCTTGTATGTGTGGGGGTGTGTGTGCGCGCACACTAAGTGATTTTTATCTCTGAACCTTCTTCCCTTTTTCTTTTTTTTACGATTTGCACATAATTATAATTGAAATTGCGACGCGTCGACTTCTTCTATTCGAGTGCCAATAAATAATAGAATCAAGTCATAAACTGATAAATGATGTGCCACAACGTGGATGAGGCATTTTGTGGGTCCTTTTCGCTTTTGTGTAATAAACAAAGTTAATCATTTAGGATAATTGAAATTTTTACGAGATACTCAAAGTTATATACATCTTTTCCTTCAGGTGGTGCTACTGCAGTGCAGGTCATTAGTCGCCTGGGAGTTTCTATTAATGCAAACTGTTGATTGGAATTATGTTTTAACACACACACACACAAAAGGTGGCTGAACACAATGCCAAGCAGACGGGGCCAATAAATAAACCTGGCACGTGCCACATGAAAGACGCTCAAATGTATGCTACACAAGAATGACACAAAGCAGGTGGCAGATGATAAGTACGTTTGGGGGGGTCGGTCACAGGGGTTAAGATGCTCGGGCCATTGGGGCTGTAAACAAACAAATAATGCAGTGACATGATATTGATTTCTTATACAGGAAATTTTGGAAATTAGAAACAGTTTGGGCTTAGAAATGCAATTACTTTACTTGACACGCATCTTGCTCAGATGGGATTTTGGCAGCTATGTCATATACTTTCATATTTACAGACAGTTGTTTTGATGGCCTTAAATATATGCAGAAGTAAGAGTTTATTGGTGCTCTCTACTCTACCTTGTAATGACTTTATAAGATGCAATAGACGATAAGTTTACAACGAAATGCTACACAAAAGACACCATAAGCCCACCTAAAGAACACAAGCCAGTATTCATCCAGGGAAATGTATAAAGCCAAGTTATGGGACTATAAAAGTGCAATACGGTTTACCTCCGAAACATCAAGACTTCGGAAAACTCCTTCAAAATCCTGATGGAGCTTGAGCTGACTCCAGCTCTGAATCTGTTAAACATCTTGTTAAACATCTTGGGAACCCATAGAAGAACCTAGACGCGACCTAAGTCACATAATTAATATCTTGGAATCTTGGATCTCGAAATCGAGGGTGCCTTTCAACTTTCTTCCCAACGCTGTTATCTCTGCCCTGATAAATCTAAATGTGGAGGCAGCCCTAGTAGAGTTCATCAGCAGGGTGGGTGCTCCCTCAAATTCGTGCTAGTTTCTAAATGGTTTAACTGGACTGACCTTCCCTCTACGTTCAAGGCGTACCTATATAATGGGTTATATTATTTAAGCATTATTTTTAGGCACGCGAATAGCAAAAACAACGCTCTGGGGTTCTGGGTCTTATATTTGTGTGGGGTTATTGAGAATTGTGTAGACTCCGTGGCGCAACGGTAGCGCGTCTGACTCCAGATCAGAAGGTTGCGTGTTCAAATCACGTCGGGGGGTCAATAGTGAAAAACTTTTTTTTGCCTTTTTTTTTTTCGATTTATTTTGAGCTCTAAATAAAATGGGTTAAAAGAGGAATGCTTGTACCCAGCCAGCCATATGCGCAGCGCTTCGAAGCAGGAGTGAAAAGGTACTCTCAAAGCAGCACCTCAAGGGAACGTTTCCGGAGCACTCCGAAGCAGGAGTGAAAAGGGACTCCCAAAGAAGCACCTCGAAGGAGCGTTTTTTGCAGCGCTCTAAAAGAATATATAAAAAAAAAAAAAAATGCTGCTGCGGTGACTTGATCCCAGGCCTCGACCAACTGCGTACTTTCATAACTATGGTTTTGACGCTACGTTTTGCTTAAGGCTAATAGCCGAGTGTGCTAAGACGTCCGTCCGTGTGTTGCTCAGCATTTGTGAGAGGTTCCCCCCGAGTTCAAGAGACCCCCAGTAAAAAGTGAGAACAAAAAAAAGACCATGCTGGTCTAGTCCTCCCCGCCCCACACCAGCGCCCCTTTTTAAAAATAAAAAAAAAAAAATTTGACTGAAAATTGCACTTTTTGGGGCGAGTTGTTTTTTGAGTGCAGGGACTCCTCTTCGGACCATTATCACATCACCGAAACCAATCCCGAAACACTCTGTCTAGGTTATTTTTGGATGATTTAAGGAGTCCTTTCAAAAAACCATAGGCCAATAAAGGAGTCCGCACGGATCCTTTGTGGGTTATCTGAGCGAGCATTCTGGGACTCCGAAATCACTCATTTAAGGAGTCCTCTTTAGGCACACTTTTTTCATATATGTATATTATAAAGGGCCCTTTTCTCCGGCGGATATGCTCCTTTGGACACTTTTCGTAGCCTCCCTAGGCTCAGCTCACCATACAGGAAGTCCTAATGGATTACCTTGTGGACTCCGCTGGTTGGCTGGGTAATAAGTCAAAATTGCTTAAGTGTATGTACAAAATGATAGCTTATTAATTAAAATTGAAAGTACAATTTCCTCTTTTCCTACAGCTGAGCTGATCCATTCAAAGTAAAGCTTTTATGGTTGAAAATAAGTGAGTTTTTAAATTTAGTAAAGTAAAATTGGCTCAAACAGCACCTCCAGGAGGGCCAGGGCCAAGCTTCTCTCAATTTTTAAATTTATGCAATGCTAAACACAGTACACTGAGCTTTTCATTTGTAAACTTGGAGCGGAATTGCAACGGCTGTGATGCGTTTAAGCTGAAGTGCTTACCTTGCGTCACAGAGAGTCACACTTCAGTGTCACTGCGCAATGTGAACGGATATTGCGTTGTCATAGAAATTACTTGGTGTCTCACACTTTCTGTTACGCCAACGTAAACAATTTTGAATTGTGTTACAAATTGTCACCGTGTGACGCAGTGTACAGCCAGCATATCACTGAAGCGGTGTGGTTCCTATGCCTGAATAACGTTCTATTGTTTGCCACGTTCAAGGAAAATTTTCTGAACACCTTCAGCAAGACTGACTCAAGTCTATTGTGTTCCTGCTAGGAAAAATGTCACTTTTGAGTTACATATTACAGATGCAGGAAATCGCAAGTCGATTCTCGATCCAAGAGGAACAGATCGTGAAGTTCATTATTGATGGACTTAAAGACAATTCAGCTGATGTTGCGCTTCTTTACACCGCCATAAGTACCGGAGAACTTGTTAAGCTATCACTTTCGCAACGAGGAGATGCGTAAGAAGCGCCAGTTGGGATCAGTTGCAGTAAAGGAAGCTATGGAATTGATTTGGTCAACAACACTAAGGCCGTTTTCTCATGTTCCTGTTTTTGCTGAAATCGAAATCCACCCTCCAGATTTTGCAACTAGGTCTAAAGCTAAGTCCACACAGGCAAATAATTTGCAAAAATTTTGATGAATATTTAGATATATAGGTCAAATTGGGGAACTTTCCGGTCATATTTGATCAACTTATTTGCATATGAAACCATAGTTTTAGTTTGAAATCCTGTAAAATCTTCAATCATGACTATTTTAATCAAGATTTTGCCAATTTTTTACTTGTGTGAACTTAGCTTAAGCATTAAACTAGAGAAATTAGTATGTGCATCTGTCTCTTCAGCAATGTCTGTATTTGTATTTTTGGTTTACTTATTAAGAATTCAGACTTAACTGTTTTTAGCAGCAGTTGGTTTTAGTTTTCAAATATTTTTCAGTGTGACCAAATGAACGCAAACATAAAAATCCATCATTTGCATTAACATTTACATGGTTTTGAAAGAGAGAAAAACGGCCCTAAGACCAGAATGAGTTACAATTGTTCAGTTTTCGGGCACATGGCCAAGGATTGTACCGAGCCCAAGAGGATAAATGGGTCCTGCTTTCGGTGCGGTTCCATGCAGCATATCATAAAGCAGTGCAGTATGAAGTCGCCCTTGGGAAAATTATCAATAGCGTTAGCAGACCAATTCAGTGGCGACATCAACCAGGATGTATGTAATATGGAGGTCTCACTATTGAATATGGTAAGAATTTCTTTCGACACTTGTTGATAGGTCAAATTGAATTGACTGTGATTGCATTGCAGTTTAAGAAAAAGTTAATCGTAATACTTAATTTAAAGATTTGTACAGAAAACAAAATCGGGTCGATCAAAGAGTCAGAATGGCCGAGCTGTTAAGTATGTTAAGTTTCAATGGACAACCGTCTATGTTTATTATGTTTAAGTCCCCCTAATGTATAGGGGTAATCGACCTAACGCAAACAGACGGGCAGATAGGTGAGCTGGACGTTTGGAGAATTAATGTTCTAATACTTGAATGCAGGTTATTGGATCATTGATAATTGAGAGAAGATAAGAATGCAAAAGAATCAAATTATTCTCCAGAACTCAAGTGTCGTTTCGTGATGCATTTTACATGAGTGGGACTTCCTCTTTTACAATATGAAATAAATAAACCAACATTAATCACATCCCAAAAAAACACCTATTGCATACTTTATGGCACCAACAATATATAGGATCTTTTGTGAGTTCGTACACAAGTACTAAATTTGGTATATCTTCATTGAATAAAATCGTAGAATATTTTGCGATAGTTTATTTCAAAGTTGGAAAGTAGTTCTTTCTGATAATATCAAAGAGAGTCAAAACTAAGGTAATGATATGTAGTTGTTGTAAGTACTACTTACTGTTATTCTTTTGCGACTGTTACAGTCACAGAAAACAATAGTATTTTTTACGCTTTTAAATCAGAAAAGTTAATTTTGCTAAATGATTAAGACACACAAATACACATGGTGAAACAACAGAAAAACGCACACAATCACTTCCTCTCAAAGCGTATGAGCTCGTTGATTTATAAAAAATTGAGCAAAGCAAAATCGAAATAATAATTTGACTTCCATTGAATCAAAACGAAGATTTGGCTTACATTGAATTAAACGAATTAGGTGTCCCGGCACGCACATACACCCTGCTTCACACCCATCCACAAATCTGTACATATGTATGTATGTGGTTGTTGTCGTTGGTGGTACTCCCGCGGATTTTAATCATCAGAGCGGAAATGTCGGTACATTTGAGAGCGTAACTGAATAGAGACAATAGCCAATAGTTACAGCGAAAATAGAGAGTTATAGCACATACAAACTATTTTTTGGCATTTTCACACACTTCGCGGTCAAATTTTCCAAATTTTCTATCATAGTGCACGCCTGCATAACTAATCGAATCTTAGTTCTCTAGGATAAGCGGTATTGGCTGTGGGTTGATAATCAGTCAGTCAGTCGGACGTAGAGATTTATAAGTATAGATAAGCATGTTTAAGCCGTTTCTTACCCTGATTATACACAACAAAAATATCATGAGAAATGCCCTTCAAAGTATGCTACGATTATAAATAACTATAATTATGCAAAATGTTTGTATTTTTTTTATTTTTTTATTTATTTAGAGTCGACAAACAAAGGCTGTCAACAAAAGTATATGTACGTTACAACAAAATTTTATATGCTAAGGAAGTCTATCAAAGAAAATCTAATAAAATTACAAAATAAACTAATAACGACTCCGACACGGTGGGGGAATTTTATTTGCCCGTCCGGCCAGCTATGCCCCTATTCACAGCCGATTGTAGTCAGAGACGTTATTAGAGCTAACAAAAACTTTAATAATATAGAGATCGAGAAAAGGGAGAGAGAGAAAAAACCAAAACCTTTAGTTATGAAGGAACAAGGGAAAAACTAAGATAATATGTATAATAAATTAAAATAAAAATCAGATAGAGAGAAAAATATCTAAAAGTAAACTTTTAAAATAAAAAATGTATACGTAAAACTTAAAACTAAATAACCGGACCCAGTGGGGGAGGATTTTTTAGCCAGTCCGACAAGCTATGCCCCTACTCACAGCTGGGAGTGGTCAGAGACTTCCTCGGAGATAATTATAGAGAGACGTTTTTAGAGAGGAGAGATCTGTTGAGAGCAGGTGATTGAGATCATTGTAATTTTGACATAAGACCCGAAAACGATTGTGCTGGGCATAATCAGTTGTGCATCTGGGGAATATTAAAGGTAAAAAGTTTCTAGTTGGCCTAGAAGGAACGGAAAAGTTAAGACGACCGAAGAGTTCGGTAGAGTCTACATCATTAATGATTAGCTTATGAAGAAAAGAAACGCCTAGGACTGTTCTACGATTAGCTAACGAAGGAAGGTTAATAACCAAGAGTCTACTGGAGTACGATGGCAGACAAAGGTTAGGGTCCCAATTTAGTCCACGAAGAGCAAAAAGCAAGAATTGCTTTTGTATTGATTCAATACGATCGATATGCTTTTTATATTGCGGACACCAGACGGACGAGCAGTATTCAAGTACAGGACGGACTAGAGCAGTGTACAGGAGCTTTGTGGTGTATGGATCATTAAATTCCTTCGACCAACGTTAAATGAATCCATTCGCCCTATTAACAATAGAGGAGATATGAGGATTAAAACTTAATTTGGGATCAAAAAGAAAAAGAAGGGTTCTTTGCCAATCGTATAAATAGCCAGCGATGGTTTGCAACGATGGAAAGTCATAAGCATGCACTTGGAGCACTTAAGGTGTAAATGACAAACCAAGCACCAAGACTGCAAGGAGTTTAAATCATCTTGCAATCTAACGGAATGCGTCGGGTCATTGAAAGATAAAATAAGTTTGACGTCTCGGCATACATAGATATCCGTAGGTCATTAATAAAAAGAGTAAAAAACAAAGGACCAAGGTGGCTACCTTGCGGTACACCAAGTTACAAGTTACAGAGACGGGCTTTGAAGTGTCTGAATGTAATATAACTTTTTGGGTTCTATTTTTTACACAGGACGAAGTCCAGAGCAGAAAAGAGGAAATCCTAACCGATCAAGCTTATAGAGGAGAAGATCATTGCTTACAGAGTCAAAAGCCTTACTAAAGTCGGTGTAAATGACATCGGTTTGCTTTTTCTTAAGGAACCCATCATTAACCAATGAAGTAAATTCAAGCAAATTGGTCATAGTTGACCGACGCTTAATAAACCCGTGCTGGAAAGGTGATAAAATCGATTTGCAATAATGCTGCAAGGTGAAGGTTATAATCTTTTCAAATAATTTAGGAATATCGGAGAGCTTAGCTATGCCTATGTAATTGGAAATATCAGATTTTCCACCTTTTTTATGAAGAGGAAAGAGTTGGAAAGACTGAAGAATCGAGTGATAGATTGAAAATCGTAAGCAAAGGTTTGCATAAGGAACTACAGCACTCTAGGAATGTTGTCAGGGCCAGGGGAGTATGAGGATTTTAGAGATTTCAAATGCGAAAGTAGAGACCTTTCACTAATTGAGGGAGCACAAATCGAGTTAGAAGAAGAAATGTTATAAGAAGTGTTAGTAAAGTGGATAGAGGAAAAAAGTCTGCGAATATGTCGACGGCAGCGGAATCATTGCTAGCCTTTTGGTCACCCAGAAAAAAAGAAGAAGGTAATGATGAAGACTTACGCTTAGAGTTCACAAAGCTACAGAATTGTTTAGAGTCCTCTGCAAATTGAATTTTGCACCGGCAAGATAATTCTTATAGCACTCAGAGTTAAAAAGTGTAAAGTTGGATTTAGCTATTGAATATTTGAAAAATCAACAGCCGAACCAGTTCGTTTATACTTTTTGAAGCATCTAGACTCAATATTTTTCAAATTAGAAAGTCTAGTACAGTACCAAGGAGGATTAAGTTTTTTGGAGTATGAAGATGAGATTTTTTGGATTAAATGTTTGGTAGGCCATATCTAGAGCTACATTTTTGCTTTAGACCTTAAGCATGAATTTAAAATATTTTACGAAAAATGGAGCTCTAAAACCTAGTGCTAAAAAGTGAAAACGGCAGCTAACCTACTTTCATACCTATTTAGATTCTTTTGGTCTCGTCGGGATCAACTTTTTTGAGTTCAAAAATATGTCAAAGTGTTATTGATCTCCCATTAGTAGTAAACCCCTACTCGGTCAGCATCATAATGCTGTGCCAATCAAGTGTCATTTGTTTTAGTTACTTTTTGATGCATAAAATTGCATCAGAAAATCCCTTACGGTCATTTGAATAACCCTAAACAAATCTGTATGTAACTTGAAAGCTCAGACGCCAATTTTTGACCCACAACCTAACCAAACAAGAAACTTTATGACTTGATTTTTTATTATATGTAATTTAATATTTTATGTGGGGAACATTCTAAGCTGGTCAAAAAGCCAGCTGGAAATTTTTGCATACATTTTTTTTAGCATTATACTTTATGATATTTTACGATTTTGTTTTTATTTGCCCCACAAAAAGGGAAAATCTACACACACACACACAGCCATACACTGACGGCTGCTCAGGAAGCATACAATTTTCTGTGCTAAGCAAATAAAATAACAAAAACCAAACCAAACGAAACCGAAAAACCGACGAGAGCGATGACAAGCCTGACATGCCATGTGTCCTGTATTCTAGGAATCCTTAAAATTCTACGTTGTTGCCTGGTTAAAAAACATAAAGAAAAGAAACAAACACAAAAACACACACGCAGAACATATCCAATTTGTGTCATTATAATTGTAATTCAACATACTCTGCTGTTTTGGGATGTCAACTCTTTGGCAACAGCATCCAAAAAAAAAAAACAGTTGCAACATTTTTAGAGTATTTTTTGGCGGAATTTGTTGTGAAATTAATTTGGTAAATTTAAAACCTCTCCCTCTCATATGTAATCTATAACAATCTCTGGCATTTTGAGCCAAAACCAAAAGTTAAAAATACCTAGACAAAAGTTCTCAAGTTGAAAAAAAAAGGTAAAAAGGGTCCTTTAGGGCAATCAGCCATGAATTAGCCATTATTATGATTGTTGAAAGCATTGCTCAGGTCAAGTATTTATAAAGTAATAAAAACATCACAAAAATGTTTTCCTATACCAAAATGATAAAGGTTTTCATTTGGCTTGGTTTTTTGTGAACAAAAAACTTTTGACCAGAAGAAAATAAATAATAACAAAACAAAACAAGAAGAAGGACAACTATGTGGCATGCAACAGAAATCAAAGCGAAATCACACAAAAAAAAAAGAAACAGCAAAATAACCATTGGCCAATAATGATGCTAAAGTCAAACCGTATGAAACAATCATGAAACGAAGTAGTAAGACCGAGCGATGCTGAATGGGGGTAAAGTGAATGGAACTCATAGCCAAGCAATCAGCGCATAAGCACGCCCTGTAATCAAGCGTACGACCAGTCAAGACCCCCAAAATCACCCAACACTGAGGCGCAGCGTAGCGAAATGAAAAGTTTTGTAATTAAAATTGGAAAAAAGAAGAAAATAAAAAGAAAAAGTGGAAAATATTTCTTCGCTGCTTGTTTGGCTGTGATAAGCGGTCAACATTCTGGAAAACTATTTCCAAAAAAATTTAAGGCAAAATTGATTTCTACTTCTAAGCATCTCTAGAGTTTCAGTGTCGGAGCTGTACGCAGCATTGACTCTAAAAATGTAATTCAATTTGTGAATGGCCGGGATTCAGTGAAGCGTTAAAATTGTTCATCAATTCATAAGTCCAAGTTTCAAAAATCGACTAAAAAAGTTTGACTATTTTCACTTTTTCAATAGGGATTTGAAAAAGCTATACATTGAGGGAAAAGTTATAAATTCTCCTATGAATTAACTCTTCACACTTTGTATATTAAGTTAATGGCTTGATAGTTATTGAATTTCACATAAGGAAATGATGGATATTTAGCTTTGATCATAAGTAGACATCGAATTTTATCTCCTTATTAAATTTCTGTAAATTCAAGTGAAAATCTGATGTTATACTAATTAAATAACCTAGTTTAGTTCTTGTTTCTGTATTACATTTTGCATTTCAGTAGCAGTATATTTAGTGCAAAAGATAGTATTTTCAGTTCGATCTGCTCACGTCACTGAACAAAAATCCAAAGATAAACGGGCTCGGGCTTCCCTTAACCGAATGTGTGTTCTGTTATCGCGCTTACTGTTAAGTGGCTGTGGTTGAACACACAACACTGTTCGGTCTGAAAGCAACCCCTTAACAGGCCCAAGTCAGTCAATCGGTCATAAAATGTGTGCTTTTCGAAGACCAAACTGTCAAAATGTTAGTTGAAAAGGTGGCTGACTTTATCGTGTGGAACTTAGCATAAGCAGATAGCGAAAGTCAGTGCGAGAGAGAACGAGAGAGCGCAGATAGTATGTCGCATACATACATATTGTTAGCCGAGCATTACACACCGATGCATACATACGAAGAAGACCTTTTAAGTGCGTCAATTTTGATAAAAGAGCCTGTGAGGAATTCGAGTTCATTTTATTCTAACATAATTATCGTAAGATTTTATTTAAACTTCAACGGATATTGGTCATAGCAGTCAGCTTGATTACAGCAAGCTGCGCAGTTGCAATCAACCCTACTGACATTAGCAAAAGAATGGATCAATAATAGCTCTGCCACCCTCATGCTGCGTTTGACAAATCTACACTTCCGGAGAAAAACTTCGTTCTTTTCCTCGTGGGTGTTCAGCTAATAAGATTTGCTTGTGGAAAAAACTTAAATTTTATTTTATCATAAATTCCATTAAAATTAAGACACTGAAAATATCCAGCAGTCGCAACGATGATTTGCCTGTTTTAAAGGTTAAAGTTAATTTAGTTAATTTCTTATAGTAAAAATTTGATTAAAATTGGCAGTGATTGTCTAGGACCTTTCATATCATGTCCATATTAATCCAAATTGGCAAGCGACACAGGTAATGTGCGTTGTGACCTATTAGTAATTAAATATTACCTTCTAATAGCGAAGGCAATGACAGAGGCAGCGCAGCTTCCCTCAGCCAAGCGCTTTAAATTGCACTCCCTCAAATTAGAAGAACAGCCAAAGAGGTATTGCATATAGCGCAGCCGTGCCTAGGCGACAGCAGAATTTGGCAGTGTCTGCACTCTGCCTCTGAAGGCAGACGTATATCATCAGTCAAGCCTCAACGTCAAGCCACCTTCTCTAGCAGTGGATATTAACCAGCTGTAAAACCTAGTCGAGCAGAGAACAGTGTCTGTGTCATTGTGTCCAAAAATAGAATCTGGTTCTCAGACCACTGTAGGGCAGAACTTCCAACTCCCCAAGTGAGAGAGGGAGGTAAATATCAGTCAGGTCAACCTGAAGACCTGTGGAAATTCATCTTAACCTGTTTAGGTTCAATTCGCGGAGTAAATCGTATCGAAAACGTCTAAAGCATAGAATCAAAATACGCCAAACCCTCATCAAGAAAGTAACGAATTTCAGGTGTGCACAACAAATTTACCGCCTAATTTAAAACATTTAGCAACAACCACAACATCATCAGAACCATCCATCGCGGACGTTTTTCAAAGTTCCAAATTCTTGATCATGAGAATTCTTTTGGTTTGTTTTGATCTAACTATTGTTTTATGGTACAACTGATTTGGCGACTAGCATTGCATTTTATTTTATTTACCTAGATACTTACACAACCTTAGACTTAACGTAATCTACAGATCATTAAACTCCAGTACCGTGGTACCAGCTTTGTGAAAATGCACTGAATTTGAAATGAATGTTGAAAATAATAATAATTGCTAATCATTATCATTAATCATTTTACAACACGAAGAAAATTGGTTGAGAAATATTAACATGAAAACTGATTGCTAATGGAACATATTACAAATTCTTATATTGAGTCCTGTTTAATACACTGCTCGCCACTTGAATAGGACACCTCTTAAGTCGATTTTCTACAGTTAATTGCTGCTAAACCAAGCCATCTAGGAAAATAATTTTTATTTTCTTATAAAGTTTATTTAAATGTAGTAATTAGACGAAAATTACAAAATTATTGAAAAGTTGTAAGTATACAAAAAACATTGTTAACCAATAAGTAACAAATTTTAGAGTCTTCATTTTGCACCACTTGAATAGGACACTTTATCTAAAAACCATTTAAGAATATTTCAAACCTTTTCAAATAACAATATTACTTAAATAAGAAATTATTAACATGTTTTTAAACCAAAAAAAGTTTTTAATAGTGTGTTGAGCCTCCTTTTTTTTCCAAAACCTCACACATTCGGTCTGGAAGGGATGCATACAATTTTCCCATAATAATAATTCGACGATATCGAGCCCCATGCTAATTTGATAGCTGCAATTAGTTCAGGAGCGCTCGAATATTGCTGACCTGGTCCAGATACTTCACGTGTTAGCCATCCCCACACATTCTCAATGATATTCAAGTCCGGTGAATAGGGTGGCCAGTTTAATAACTCCACGTTTTGGCTCGCTATATACGATTTAACAATCCGGGCTGTATGTATAGGGGCATTATCATGTTGATAAATCCATTTTAGATTTGCAAAAAGAGTTTGGAAGTGTGGAAAGGCCTCTCTCAATATACCATTATAACACAACGCATTCATGGTGGTTGGAATAAATTTAAGCTCACAGGTGCCATAATAGGAAATGGCCCCCCATACCATAATACCTCCAGCACTGCTGTGCAACTTATCAAGATGGTGTGGTTCTTTTCGAAGATCATGAAAATAGTAGCTGTAGCCATCGGGGCCCTCCAAATTAAACACTTTTTCGTCCGAAAAGACAACACATTGCCACTCAGAAGTCCAGGTGACATGTGCGCGCGCGAAATCAAGGCGTTGTAACTTCCGAGCCGGGTTAAGAGGTGGCTTCTTCTTGATTTTTAGTCTCTTCAGGTGTGTAGCATTATTAATAACACGACGCATGGTTGTCAAACTTGCTTTAACGTTGCATTTTTCCCTTATCTTGGCCAAAGAGTCGTGCGAATTGGAAGCTTCTCTTAATATAAGTCGCTTGTCCGCGATGGTAAGCACACTGTGGGTGCGGCCCTTCATGTTTTTACCATAATTAGCCTCATTATTTAAAAAATTTGTTATGGCGTGACGGCTCCTGTCGACTTTTTTTGCTATTTTGGCAATAGAAAGGCCAGAATCCTTGTAAGCTTGGATTTTTCCTTTCTCCGACTCAGATAATGAAGTGCCACGCCCCATTTTAATTTTTTGTAATTTTATATACACTTTAATTAAAGCAAAAAATTTAAGTAAACCAAAATTTGTGTGCACGTGTGAACGATACCGACCAAATAAAATGCATGTTCTATTCAAGTGGGGCAAAAATTCCATTGAATTTTTGCGAATGCTCACATAAAGTGCAAACAACTTTATAACGGTTCTATTCCAAAACTTGGAATATACCAGAAAGAGCGAAAAATGCTTGCACAAAGATAATATGCAAAAAATACCGTTATTCTACCATTTCGTTTTCGATTTACGAGCAGTTTTAAAGAGAGAATACAGGGTGTCCTATTCAAGTGGCGAGCAGTGTACTTATACTGCAAGTATGCAGGTATTTACCAATAATTATCTGAAATGAATAAATTGTATTTTATAATAAACTGCTAATACAATAACAACAATAATTTCCATCCTTGGTAATGTAAAGTAAAGGGTGAACAGATGTCGTAAGCAAAATGGGATTTTCCGGAATCAGGGCGCTAAGGGAAAATCATAGGTAGGGTGGGTGAAGAGCGCAGCTTCAAGGACAATATGAAGCTTAAATCTGGTGTAATAGTGTTTGTCTCTGTCCTTTTATTTTTCTTTCTGGTAGCTTCTGCAATTCTAGAGCATCAGGGACTTTTTATTATTTAATTAGCAGTGCGAGTTTTGGTGTAGACATTATCAAACGAACCCTCCTTGGACTGATTTTGCTAGCCGATTGCTAAAGCCCCTAACCGATATTGTCTGCAACATACCCCTTACGCACCCGTTAGCTATTGCCATTATCAATACTGTCCTTTTACTAAAACGGTGCCACTACCACCTTAGGCCATCTAGGACTAGAAGTATATCTTGACATGGAAACAGCCTGACCCAGTCGCATTATTCAGTCATTTTAGAGTAAGCTTTTTATAGGCTTAATGCAAAATGAGCAAGGCTACAGTGATGGCTACCTGTTTCTGTATTTCTTGTATATAGGAAAAGGTAGGGAACAACAACCAGGTTGGAATGCTGGACTTAGATACTTTTGTATCTAGGCTGGGCATTCCAAACTAAAATTGTCTGTTACAATACGAGACAGACTTGAGAAGAAGAAAAACAAAAAAATGTGTTTCTCTCCTCTCACAATCAAAGAGAAGCAAAGACCGCTGCTAAAGGTTGTTTTTGTACATCTAATCAATGTGGTCGCGCGAAAGCTGTCTTTTTCTGACAAAGGCAAACAGGGAACCGATTTTTACAACCTCTGTAAAAGAGAAAACTAAGAATCTGCAATATAATTTTTATCAAATATTTCACTTGGAACTTTAAATCTAATGTCAAGTAGTTCAGCTGTTGGAAATGTATTTTGGGAACACACCCTTTTGCCATTCCAGCTGACCAATGGTGCATGATTGAAGTGTTTTCAACGTCATTTTCTAACGAAGCGAGCGGGAGAATGTGGAGTGGGGTGGGGAGATGCTGAGAACATAGTACACATACATATACACAAAAAATTTCAAAGTTGTTGTAGCATGTCTGATATTTCTATAATGATGATAGCACCCTTCAAAAGAATTGGCTGTTTTAATTGATGCAATTATCAGCTGTATGGAATATAATAGCCTGGCGAGTTCAAAGTAACTACACACACACACACACACACACAGTTGGAAACTAAAATGAGAATTGGAATTTCCAAAAGGAATTCAAGGCAAAGGGAAACATTTATCATACGCCACTCTTGGTGATTAATTTGCATAGGTATTAGCTTACAATTAACATTAATTTGCTTGATAAATACGTAAAATCAATTATTAGGAGAATGTGACGCCTTTATTGACATATGACATATTAGCAGCAGTTATGGCATGCCATTAAATATGCATTTGTTTCAATTATGTTCCAGTGTGTGTGTAAGTGTGGGTGGTTTGGCTTGAGTAGAAAAATGTTTAAAGACCTGCCTTAAGCTCTTTTACCAAGTTATTTTCATGCTAATTACAGACTAGCAAGCTGAAGTTGTCTCACTCAAGGCATTTAAATTTTCAAGTTTTAATGCAAAACACACACACACACACACACACACATGTAAATTGGATGACACACATGCATATGGCAGCCAGCATATATGAGACACAAATTAACTTATGGCAACAATGCAAGTCGGAGGCGTCCTCATCATCGTCTTCGTCGTTCTCTTATTGTTGTCGTTGGTTGTCGTTGACAACGCTGGATAATAGCTAAGGTATACAAGCACATCTGAGAGGTACATATGCATGTGAATGGCTGGGTGCGGCAAGTTGACATAGTTGATGAGAAAATGGTAACAGCTTTAACTGGAATTGGGCATACTCTTTCATCAAACACAACAATCACATAAGTTAACTAACTAAAACAGCATTTACACAAACTTTATATACTCTACTAGCTGGCCCGGCAAAGATATCCAAGAAAGATGTTCAGAAAGATATCCAAATGCATAGAAAATACTCAAATCGAAATGTAAACAAAAATACGGAGAACAAATGACAGCTGGTCTCAATCATTACAGATTATTCGGTCAACTTGTCAATTAGCCAAAAATCCAAATTCGGCTCGACCGAAGTTTATATATTCTTGTAGCTTGTATAATTTATATAAATTAAGGTTTTAAATGATTTTCGTTGAACATTCTGAGCTATTTTCCCAAACTCAGCAATACTACTTTGACCATTTGCGTTTTGCCAGTCCAATTAAAGTAAGAGAGGTGACTTTGGGTCCTTGTAGGACAAGCAGAGTTTTGGGTCATCAGCGTACATCAAAGCATGCGAATGAAGCAGGACGTGAGGGATGTCGTTAATGAACTGATAAAAAAAGTAAAGGTCCAAGATGACTACACTAAGGTACCCCAGAGAGTATGCTGATGGATTTAGAAAGCGACGAATTGAAATGGACACGCTGGGAACAATCGGTCAAATAAGCCTTTATCCAGTTAAGAAGATTCAGAGGAAAACCAAGCAGATACAATTTGTGAAGGAGGAGATCATGATTGACAGAGTCAATGGCCTTGCTAAAATCAGTATATATTACATCTGTCTGCAGTTTATTAATAAAACGCCTATTCAGAATAGACATGAACTCAAGCTGGTTGGTAGAAACAGAACGCTATTTCTTAAAGCCGTGCTGAGATTGCAAAAGAATTAAGCAACAGGAGTAGTGTATTTGAGATGTTATAAGCATTTAAAAAAGTTTATGAATGTCAGATAGTTTTGAGATACACCTGTAATTTGTTACTGACGATTAAGATCCTTTTTATACCCTTGTAGAGGGTATATTAAAATTGTCCAGATGTTTGTAACGCTTTGAAGGAAGCATCTCCGACCACATAAAGTATGTATATTCTTGATCAGCATGACGAGCTGAGTTCACATAGCCATGTCCGTCTGTCCGTCCGTCTGTCCGTCTCTCCGTCCGTCTTTTTTTATGCTATCTCCTCCGTCAGTTTAAAAGCTATCTTAACCAAACTTTGCACGAAGCTTTTTGGTACAAATACGCTGCACATTTGTCGGAACCGGCCGGATCGGATGACTATAGCACATAGCTGCCTTAGGAACGATCGATCAAAAAACTAGTTTTAGTGAGAAAAACTATTTTGTTTTCAATGCAAACGCCTCCAATTTCAGTTTTCTATGATTTTACAGAATTCCACCAAGTTTAATGAAAATCGTACAACTATATAGTAGAGCTACCATACAAAAGTTAGTTCAGAGAAAAAGTCTTAGTAGAAATAACTTTTTTGTTTTCAAAGCTATCGCTCTCAAACTTGTTACTGATCAATACTATATGCTAGCACACAATTCTGCCAAGTTTGATTTAAATCAGATGACTATAGCATATAGCTGCCATAGGAAAGATCGGTCAAAAAAGTAGTTCTAGTGAGAAAAACTTTTTTGTTTTCAATGCAAACGCCCCCAAACCTCGCATTTTTAAGTTTTCTATGATTTAACATAATTTCACTAAGTTTGATGAAAATCGGACAACTATATAGTATAGCTCCCATACAAAAGTTAGTTCAGAGAAAAATTCTTTGTAGGAAAAACTTGTTTGTTTTCAATGGTAGCATCTTTAAGCTTTCCAGCTATGAATATTATCGGTTTCCACACAATTTTGGCGAGTTTGATCCAAATCTGATGAATATATGGTATAGCTGCCATATAATAAACTGGCAAGCAAATGGTCAAAGTAGTGACGCCATCTGTTGCTGAGTTTGGTATGCAGTGAGTCCAAACTATAAATTATTCTTAAGCCTTTAATACCCAATTTTATCGGGTAAAGAATTCTAAAAACCCTGAGCCGCCAAATAATTATTTTGTATTGACAACCCTGTTGCTTACAAGTAAGTGAAGTGCACAAACATAAATTCAAAAATGCCAAAAATGCTGGGAGAAGGTTGTTGACGAGCGACACAAAATCTTAACAAGAGTTTCAGAAATTATGCAATCCACTTTTGATTCCTTATGAAGCGTAAGCCACTTGTCTGCCACGATATCCGACTGCTTTCCTATATGGCATTACTGCTACTTCCTCCGGAGTTCTATGTTTCCACCATAAAATCATGTTAAAATTTGTAAAAATCAAAATAAATGTAAAAAGTGTAGCTAGAAATTTTACCGCTGACAACTTGTCTTCCATTTCGTAGTTTGAAATTCTCGATAGGTTTTTCTCTATACTTCATTGAATTAACCACTTAAATCATATGTTACTAAACTGCAAATTTATCCACATAATCTTGTTAAATTTATACTTAATTTTAGCGAATAAACTTTTAATTTTGAAAAGAAAATTAAAACTCCGAAAATGTTATTTTCATAATTGGATTAAGTTGGCAGGTTTGCTCATTGCTACTTTCTGCTGCTCTCTGAGTTTTGCATTGTTTTGGTGGACAATATATAAAAATTAATTTATATTACTTAAAACCCATCAAATCTTTATAGTATTAATGCAATTCGATCAGTTAAGCATTCAAGATTTGTTCCTTATTATTATATTTGACTCACATTTCTTTATTAGCAAAACATAGACCAAATGTCGCCACAAAATTCGTAACATTTGAAAACAACCAAAAGAGGTTTCAGGAACACAGACAATTGCTTTTGGATTGCTTTTGGGTTGTTAGAGGTTTGTAGAAAACGGCCGATAAATACATATCGTTCAGTTACTTTAAGACTGTCACGACTTTTGAGTTAATTATGCAGAAATATTCGCCATATTGTGTTCTATATGGTGTACAATTTTCATATTGATATAATTTATTCTCTGGAAATATATTATTTTATTTTACAGGTTCATTTTTATGTTCCAACAAGATTGATTGAGTTGACTTTCTGTTCAGACGTTTTATTTTCGAATTGGATTGAATATAAACAAAAAGATGTTCCATAGAGAATACAAAATCGATTATTTTGAGGTATGCTGCAAGTGCGAGAAATATGACTCGACTTCGTTTCCACTTTCAGATATAGTGTCAGAGCTAATTTCCACAATTAGTTGGGCTTCAACAGATAATATCCACCAAAATAGTTACTATTGTGGTATTATAATGTGGGTCCGATAAAAAGCCAGGATAACTTTCTCAAAATTAAGTGCTCGCTGTGCAGTATAGTTGTTACGCTCAGAGCCGAAACTGTACCGGTACAATGTTAAGGTTCTTTTCGGGCTTTTCGGTGCCAAGCATAACGGTTCTCGAATACTGGTATACAAAATATTAAAAATATGGGTTCCAGTTCCGGTTCTGGTTCTGAGTTTTAATCGGTTCTTTTCGGTATACGGTTCCGGTTCTGGTTCCGGTTTGATTCCATGCTTAAAATACCCAAATTTGACTGATAGTTCATTCACTTAAATTGATCCAGCTACAATATTTGTTCATAGATTTTCTTCATCAATACCTTATTATCTTTGTAGAAGTACGATTCTTAAGGCAAAAGATAAAAAATAGTTTTTTTAAATTTTTTTTTATATATTTCCTAGGCGATTAAAAAGGAAATTTCATGCATTTTCAAGCAAAAAAAAATCGATTGTTTTGAAATATTTTTGGTTATTGTATTCAACCTTCGAAACCGATTTGAAAACAATCTTCTAAGTTATTATTGACAATTTAATGACCTTTTGATTCATATCTTGCTCGACACCATCTGACCATTATGAATTGAGATATGGCATAAAATGTAAGTGCACCTACCGAAAAAATGAAAAAAGTTCATAATTAAACAAGAAAGAAAGTCGGTCAAGACCGACTATAACATACTCTGCACCCTTAATGTCGCAGCTCGCATTTGGTCACGAGTCAAACGGCCAGTTAACACACAACGCACAACGCAGTGCGCTCTCTCTCTCTCTCTCTCTCTCTCTCTCACACTAAGATTGCTTCTGCTGAACGCAATGCTTAGGTTATGGGTGGGGTGGGTGGTGGATGTTAACTGACCGTTTTTTGCTCATAACTTGAGTATCGTTCATCCGATCTTTATCATTTCTTCAGCAAATCGATAAATAATTTTGAGTACTAGATATCTCTAGAAAGTACGAACCATCTATCATCAAAACTGTAGGAGATATGACGTTTTTTCCAAATTGCGGGGGCGCGAGGGGGCGTGTCAAAAATTGAAAATAAACTTGATCTGGCTGCAAGTATAAGAAATATAAGTCCCATACATGTCAAACCTCTATCTCTTACCATCTCTGAGATCTCTTCGTTCATACGGACGGACGGACAGACAGACAGACAGACAGACAGACAGACGGACAGACGGACATGGCTATATCGACTCGGCTGTTGATGCTGATCAAGAATATATAAACTTTATACGGTCGGAAATGATTCCTTCTCCCTGTTGACATCGAAATACTATCGCGAATTATTTAAAGAATCCTCAGAAATATGCCCGAAACAACAGAAGAGGGGCATTACCAAAAGTTGATGCGCGCACTAAACGGCACATAAAGGCGCTAGCAACGGCTAAAAACATGAGTTGCGCTCAAATAAAGGCTGAATTGAAGTTGCCAATAAGTAGGCGGAGGGTGCAACAGATTTGTCGAAAGGAGTTGCAACTCAAATATGACTCAAAGGTACGGACACCAAAACTGTTACCCCGGCATAGGAAGGCCCGGCTTGCCTTCTATAAAAAATATAAGAAATGGGTAACTATTGACGTAAACACTTTACATAACTTGGTAAATTCGATGACCCGCCGCTTGCAATTAGTTGCACAACAAAGAGGAGACTCTATTTCATATTAATAAATTCATTTATGTTCATTTAATTACTTTATCTCCTTAATTTTTGTGATATTTAAGTTTTTGTACAATTATCAACTTTACATGACGATTTCTTAAAAAAAATGTCAATTTTACGTGCCATGTTATTTCTTCTGTCGCCTGATTACAAAAAGAAATATATCTCGTATATCACATATAAAAATCAGACTTCAACTAAAAAACTTTCAAAGTTTTAAGACCGCTAAATACCTTAACTCATATGCCGCATACGCTCACTTTTTTGTATAGGGTATTTACAACACAAAAGCATTGCATGCTTACGGGCATCTCTGGAAATTGTGGCAATCTCTCGCCCGAGTTTTGTGCAGCGAAAGTGCACGCCAGACAACTTACTTTTTGCCTTGTTTTCATTCTTAATTATTAATTAAGAAATAAGCAGAGCAACCGACTGAAGAAATAGTGGCGGCTGCCATTGCATTGTTGTTGCTGCCGAAGCCACGACTGTTTCGAGTGCTGCATAACTTTAGGCGTACAATTCGCCTGGCTTAATTAGCCAGCTGGCTGCGTCTTAAATTGCATTGCCAATTTAATGGCAATGGCCAACTAATTGCAAAATTTTGTACCGCTTAGCTCTCGCCTGGTTCGGTCTTTGTGGAATTGTAATTTTCAATTCAATAAAATGCAAAAATATCCCATTAAAAAAAAAAAGAAAAAAAAACTGAATTGCATGGAAAACCTCATAAAAATGTAAAAATTGTACGCCCCTTGCAGCACTTAAAAATCAAACCACAATGCGCACCGAGGCACACGGACAAAGGGGAAGGGGGGGTGGGCACAAATACATAACCAATATGACAGTGTAAGCGTGTGCGTGAGAGCTCAAACCAACGCACTTCCGGTTTAATTAAACGGAAACTGATTTAATTGCATATTTGATGAGCAACGGCGTAGCAGGCGTCCTTTTGCCAACTGGCGGGCTGTTGTAATCCTGCTGTTGTTGGAGGCAGCGCACTTACTTAGTTATGCAACAGCCCCAAGACTTTGGGTCGCGACTTGTCTGTCTGTCTGCCTGTCAGAGGAGGGCGACTTGACGCTCTTTGAGAGCTTAGCATAAATTGTGATGAATACTAAAAAGGCATTTTATTTATGCTTCACTTAATTACACACACAAACACACACACACACACACACAAGCCTGCAACTTTGAAAAAGTAGCCAACATCCTGAATGTCCTTGTCACCTAAGCGATATAAATAAATAAAATGTCGTTTGCTGTTTTCATTGGACGCCAATATCAGGGAGAGTTGGCCATCTTGCTTGTTCTAGGTTTATGCATATTAAAGTCGTGAAGAGAGTAGAGTTCAGTTAAAGATATCTATTTGGGTGAAACAAAAGTAAATAAGTTTCGGTGGAGTTTTTCTATTAGTTATGTAAGGAGCATTTACTTTGTGGATATGATTGGGGACGACGGTGTATACCAGCGGTGGGCACAAAATTTAAGATTAAGATAAAACAGAAAAACCAACCTTATCAGCTAGGATCGAGTCGACAAGCATGTCACACACACAGCATATGTTTTGTTTTTGCAGACATCTGCTTCTGCGCCAAGCGAGTCTCGATCGCGCACACTGTACCTATTACGACCAGCTGGCTCCTTGCTTCACTTCTTCTACTTACTTTTACTGTGAGGCAATTGCACTTGTTGCGACGTATGCGTCTCGGCTCCTCGAAACGATACAATGGTATTTATTGCCGGATGGGGAAGGGCAAGAGTGGGCGTGCGAAAATGGGAGGGGGGAGTAAGGGTTGACGGGAGCACGGGTTGAGGGGCATAGTCTTCTTTTTGAAAAACGTAAAACTTAAATTTTTGTTTGTTTTTTATTTACCTTAAAGCCTTGTACTCAGAACGACAGAAAATTCCTTTTTTCACAGTAATTCACATAAATAAAAACACTTCCTAACAGCACATGAGCATCAAAGCAAAGCCAAGGTGTTTCTATTTATATGAAATACTGTGACGAAAGGAATGTTCCGACGTTCTGTGTACAAGCTTGGGATTCGAACTTAGGACTTCGGTGACTTAAACACAAATGCCGGCGTCTTAGCCCATGCGACTATTCAGCGGTCGCGTGACGGAGCAGCAAGTTTCAGTTAAGAACACAGACAATTGTTAACTATGTTCAACATCATCAATAATTTAATGATTATATGTTTTAACTACCATTATGATACTCAAACTTTCAAGTTTTTGCTGGCTCTAGGTCTCGCTATGTTTGTATATAACTTTAAAACAGGGACACACCACAAAGGAGGTTAGTTGACCGTACAACTGTTTCATTGGTATCTCTACCAAATCAGTATAGTTCTCGCTGTGATGTCTGTGTCGTAGTTGAGTCGATGAATTGTTTCCGTTGAGTGTAGAAACTGGGAAATCTGTAGTCCTGAGCATGTGCACCGAGTACAGATTGGAGAAGTTGCGTCGTTGGTATCCTCTCGTTGAGGTCGTTGCTTCGATTGGGGGTCGATAAGCAAGTTCGTTCGATCAGGGTTGAAGTTGCCAAGTAAATAGTACTGGCTATTGTACCCCGAGTAGAGACTTTCGATTGCCACGCGTTGTGGACTTTCGTTGTGAGATCGAGAACTTGTAGGTAGACTCAAGCTGGCATCAATTGCCAAACAAAGAGTGTCTCGAGTCGTAGCATTTTGCTAGTGGTCGGTCAGGTATGCGGATCGCTGTGCATGAACATTGGCGATGATGAAAGATGCGATGAAGATCCAAATTCAGCTGCGCGATGTACTTTCATAAGTATAATCGATCGTCTGGCAGGCTGCGTACAATGTAAAATCTGAAAAATTGGTCGGATGCTTGACCAACGTGAGATCTGATACATATAGTTGAAGTGTCGGTTTGGCGTACACAAATAGCATGCGTGAGCAGCGGTGTAGGGCAGGCTGGGTCGATGGACGTTTTCGTGGTCAGCGGTTGATGGACAGCCTGACGTGGAATGCATTGGCTGCAGCAGGATGTGGACAGGTGGACGTGCAGGATCTGGGCGACAGACAGGGGGTCGGTGGACAATATGCGTGGGCAGAGGTCGATGTCATGTAAGCGAAATGGGCGCTCCAGCCTACGCTCATACTTTCATGAAAATTCTGGCAGATTGAGCGATATAAATACATACATATGCATACATATGACCACATGCGTCGGTGTCTGTGTGTGTGAATGTGTGTAGGCGTTACCGGCGTCGTTTTCTAACCAGGAGGTTTGTCGATGCTGTTTCACAAATTGAAAAAAAAAATTCCACTGCCTAACGTACGAATGAGCGACTCCTGGTTGGAGTGAGGCCTTCTCGATGATCGCCAGCCGTGTGATCTGCACAAAAAATTGCTGTTTGTACTATGTGTGTGCGCGCTGGTAGATGCTGTCCGTGTGAGAACGCGCCAAAATTCGCCTGCAGACGCCGTGAGTATGTGTGTATGTGTGTGCCGCCCTTTCGCGGCGTCCGTCGCGGCGTTTGTCGTGTGTGTGTGTGTGACAAAATTCCCAAAAAACATCGTGATGATTCTGTTGCTGCTGTTGAGTTTCTGGCTGGCTGTTATCGAAATAGTTAACTTAATACTGTTTGAATTTGCTGTTCGAAAGCCGCATGTCGATATGAATCCCACAATGGCGTCACTGGATGGGTGTTTGCGTGTGTTTGTGAATCTGCGGTCGAAATGTTTTACGCATCAGATAATTGTTGCAGAAGTTCGTGTGTTTGTCGTTTTTCAATCGTTGCGGGTCACCACTTTAGCTACGAGGGTTTTATGTGTAACTAACTTTATTGAATATAACTTAACAGCTAACAATTATCGTTGAGTCGAACGGAGCGAAGCGGTAGCCACCCGCGCTTATCGACATGGAGCAATGAGTATTAAAAATAAAACTTGCGCTGCCTCAGTCAGCTGTTCGCTCTCATTTACGCTCTCACTTATGTTCTCTCGATACATTTGGGAATATGTCCATCTCGCTCTAACCACTGTGATTTCCTATGTGGCACTATAAGTATCTTTTTGGGCACTATCCTTTAGCACCACCAAAATTGAGAGGCAGCGCAAATTGGTTCTCTAATACTCATTCTCCATGTTATCGAAGCCAAGCGAGAAACTGAGCGCGAAGGGTAGCGCGTGTTGTCGTTCTGCTATCGCGTCAGGGATGGTGCTCGATAAATGGTGTGACCAGAGGTGGCCAGGGCTGCCACACCATTTGATTGCCAGTTTGTTATATGGCAGCAATACGATATATTTACCAGATTTGGATCAAACTCGTCAAAATTGTGTGGAAGCCGATAATATTCATAACTGGAAAGCTTAAAGACGCTACCATTGAAAACAAAAAAGTTTTTCTCACTAGAACTACTTATTCAACCGATCGTTTCTATGGCAGCTATATGCCTATAGCCATCCGATTTGAATCAAACTTATCTAAATTGTGTGGTAGCATATAGTATTGATGAGTAACAAGTTTGAGAGCGATAGCATTGAAAACAAAAAAGTTTTTCCTACTAAGACTTATTCTCTGAACTAACTTTTGTATGGCACCTATACTATATAGTTGTCCGATTTTCATCAAACTTGGTGGAATTATGTAAAATCATAGAAAACTGAAAAAATCGAAAAATTGGGGGTGTTTGCATTAAAACTAGTTTTTTGATCGATCGTTCCTATGGCAGCTATATGCTATAGTCATCCGATCCGGCCGGTTCCGTCAAATGTGCAGCTTATTTGTACCAAAAGGCTTCGTGCAAAGTTTGGTTGAGATAGCTTTTAAACTGACGGAGGAGATAGCATAGAAACAGATGGACGGACAGACGGACGGACGGACATGGCTATATGAACTCAGCTCGTCATGCTGATCAAGAATATATATACTTTATGTGGCCGGAGATGCTTCCTTCTATGCGTTACAAACATCTGGACAATTTTAATTTACCCTCTACAAGGGTCTATAAACTTAAAAAGAATATTTGGTGTGGGGTTGTGCGTCCACTTTGAAAAGAGGTACCGAATCAACCTTTAACTACGCTCTCTGCTTCTCTCTGCTTGTAAGTTAAACTCTAGGTGAATAAGTTTACTAGATTCGGTTTAAGAAAAATAGGAATTGCTTAAGCAGTTTTAAGCAAAAGCTCAATGCCAAGTGGATTCAATTCGTAGAGAAAGGAATCCTTGATATAAATTCGAAAAAGTTAAAGTGGAAACCAAGCTGTTCAAATTGAATTATGGAGATAATAATTATACTTTGTATATTTAATACATTATTTTAATCCCCGCATAAACGTAGTTTTTATGTCTGTGTGTGTGTGTGTTTGTGTCTGTCGTTTGCTTTTCTCTGTCTCATAGTTAATTTTTATTATTTCCTCTTCACACCAACAGCCAATGGAAATTGGAATCTCCATCTCCAACGACTGCGTCTTTTGCCAGAGCGCTTTTAATTTAATGTGCGCATTTTTATGAACATGTTAATTTGATATTCAATAAAGTTGGTTTGATTTTCGGCTTTTAATGGATTCGCGCATTTAATGACGGTTGGGTAGAGCTCGGATTTTAATGCTTGTCACTTTGACAACGCTTCGTTGAAGACGTGGCCACTAGGTCCTTGTTCATGTTGTTGTCGTCTTCTTCTTTTTTGGGAGGGTGCAAATTGCTGCACAGCTTATTGAGTTTGTGATTTGTGATCCATAGGAGCGGGAGCGGTGGTAAAAGTGGGTTCCCATTTCTTATTTGATAATGAAAAGTTGGACTTTTGGTTTTAAGTAGCTTTTGAAATGAACGAAATCCGTGAAAAAAGTTAGAATTAAGGAATTGGAACTAGCTTGAGACGGCTTGAAAGTGGTTCAAGTGGCTATAAATTGTGTGAAACAAATACAACTTTTCTTTTAGCACTGAACTTACAAAATTCCATCGAAAGTCTATTCGCTCAAGCCTTCTCCTCCATACCCACCATTTACCGTTCCTGCTGTAAAACATTATTCTTTTGCGCTCATAAAGTGCAGCTACTTAAGTTTTACAACTTGGCACCCACATTTTACACCTTTCCACTTTTCACTTTTCACATTTTTACGATTTGGGTGCACATTATTGAGTAATTATGCGGCATCAAAAGGTAAGTTTGTTTGTGATGCCAAATTTGATGATTTTCTACTTTCCGCCTAGTCTTTCTTTCTGTTTTCTTACAAACATTTTTATGAACACTCAAAAATGCTTACACATTACATTAACAGACTCATTAACTGTGAACAAAACAAATATAATTTGTAGACCAATAAATCCAACCTTAAACAAATAGCAAAAACCAAGCGGAAGCCACAGAATACACCAGAAAAATATATATAAATACTTGAAGCTAGACAAGGGAGACAACAAAGCAAATGGAAAAGAATCCTTTTATTACTTTTGGTGCGGCAACAGATTTCGAGGGCACAAAAATGAATTTAGCATAAATGAAACATTTTTACGAGCTGCCATTACGGACCAAAGCAACATGACAACAATAAAAGAAACGAAAACGAAACGAAAAGCAACAGACAAAAGCAAATATTTGGACAAATTCAGCAAACCGATGGGGAGGGTAGGGAAAAGCGAATGTAATGAACAAAATATGCCCAGTGCAAATACAAATTTACGTATGCGCCTAGCATGTACTACACTACGTGTGTACCGTACACAGGAAAAAAAAGAAAATGTTATATTGCTATTTTTTTATAGCAAAGGACGCTATGATATAGCTGAAAGTGATATGTGCGAAACTAATTGAGTTTGTATTTTTGCGACATGGCAAATTGATAGAAATTTAAAAACATCAAATGGATATTCCTTGCTATTGAGGCTATTCACAAGCTCTGTATTAATTTTAAGACATGGACTAGGAAATGAATGGATTTAGCTGAAATTTAAGACAAAGTAGGGCTTTTGTAGTAACTAAAGTTAAGTAATAATCTCAACAAAACTTTTCTCATTAGTCGTTTCTCTTTATCTCACAACTGCGTAGAGAGCTTAAGACTAAAGATCTTCTACGTATGAGCCATCTCTATTGACACAAAATTTTATCGTTCAGATTGGATGACATATTATTGTACTCAAAAACCGAAGTTCAAAAGCAGGGAACAAAAATTGTCAATAAATTTGGTTTGCTTCGTTCCCCTTAAACATTTTGTCGTGTCTCTCTTCAAGAAGATCGTCTGTTGACAGATTTTGGGGAGAGTTTGGTGATTTACATTATCAAAATACATTACACGTACAAAAGATAAATTAACGATCTGTGGTTGTTATCAATATCGATCAATCCTGGTCTATTGTGCTCCCCCTATTGAGTTTACAACTCTCCTACACAGAAAAAAAAGGCGACATATAATCAAGTCCAAAAAAAATTGATTTAATTTCGACCGTCGGATTGTAATTTTAGGTACGAAAGTATTGGAAACATCCTAAAAGGCTTGTATCAATCCTAAAATGCTCATTTCAACTGCGGATCCTACTTGAAAATCAAATGAACCTGACTTAATTGGAATGATTGAAGTAAGTACGGAATTCCAGTCAAAGCGAAAGAGCGAAAAGAAACCGAGAGCAAGTTCGAAACTGAAAGTAAAAAGCTCTCCCAGGCTAATGGGTACAAGCGAGAGCCGGCCAGCCATAGCTATCAGGAGCCGAATCAGTCGTGTTTTTAGGCAAACGCGAGCCGAACTCATGATTGTGAGAATCGTTGAACACTGAATTGCAAGTAAAACTACCCTCTAGTACGGCTGGGGTCAGTCGCTGTATTTCCGTCAACCCAGCGTGGCTCTTTGTACGGTAATGCGTCGTACCGCCAATGATTGAGGCCGAACCATGAAACAGTCACCAAGGTACCGTAAAGCTGACTGAGCGCTCTTAGCTTAGACCTCAAAACGCTTAGTGGGTCGAACCAAGGTATACTTAACTAGGTAGCCGCACTCGCTCTCTCACTGCTTCTAATAAAAATACAACAGAGAGCGAGAGAGCGAACTAAGAAGCAGAACACAAAAAATTCGTCCGCGGAGATGCGACGCTCGCAACTGTTGTTTACAGACTGACATTTAAGAAGCAAGCAAAGAGAGCGAGAGAGCGAGATCGGCTTCCTAGTTAGGTATATCTTGGGCAGTGCCGGCCAAATGGAGAGGACAAAAAAGTGTGCCTGTGTTGGTGTGCAAGAGAGCTCTCTCCAATTCAATTTTCACCGATACACACAATCATGAGTTCGGCTCGTGGTAGCTATTGCTGGCCGGGTCTGATCTTGGATCGAACGAGCGTCGCTCATGTCTCTTCTCTGCATGGCATTGCGTCGATCTAGCGTGCCTGTAGAGCCGTTAACGTACCCTCTAGTAGAGCTGGGGTCAGAGCGCTGCTCTTTGTACGGTGATGCGTCGTGCCGCCTGTCAAATTGTAACATAGGCCGAACGCAAAACAGAGAGAGAGAGAGAGAGAAGGCGTACGCTCTAATTTTTTTCCGTAAGAGAGCGTGTGCAAAGAATAGGAAAGGATTTAAAAAGAAAAAGGTATATCAACCCTCGCACACACTTTCCGTAAAATATTTCACAGCATGCCAGTGGAATGCATTGCAATGCGCGCTAATTATTAAAACTTATAGTGAATGACCAAAATAAATTCTTATTCTTTAGTTCGGTAAAGAAAATTCGTAAAGAAAAATTTTTCATGTAAAATATTTTCAATTTTGGGAAGGGTTTATAAATGTCGCGCAATGAAAGTGTGGCACGTGCCAAGTTCAAAGGGTGCAAATGAAATGAAATATTGCATTACCGTCAAGAGAGAAGCATTTCTCCATGCATGGGATTGGGTCAAAAGAGCGTCGCTTATGTCGCTTCTCTACATGGCATCGTGTCTAACGAGAGTTGGCTATGTCGCTTCTGTGCATGGCATTGCGTCGACCTAACGTGGATGGAGAGCAGTTAACGTATTGAGCGGACATCGCCTTGAAAAATACGTCAGTCGAGCCCATTGTGAGGGAAATAAGCGAGCGTCAACGACAATCACAAAATCGTCGACGTCACGTTGATACAGAATGGGTCGGCCATACTAGAGGGTTTATGCATACATACGTGTAGTATGGAAAAATGTATTAATATTAACCTATCAAATAAAATGCAGAAAATATTAGTTTTTGGTAATTGCTTAACGCCTAAAAACCATATTTATTTAATTATGTACATTGTACATATTGTACATAAGCCCACCGCCTACCACACGAACAAAACAAATAACACTTTTTGCTGACACTTTTTGTGTTTTGCTCATTTGAAGACAGTTTTTTCGTGAGCGCTCGCTCACAAGTGCCCCTCTCAGTTGTTATTGGCAGACCGTCTCGTTTGTTGTATGAACCGAAAATGCTCAACAGAAAACACATGAGGATGGGAAAAAAGTGTTTTGCTGAGTGAGAAACCGAGTGGGCTTTGTTTTTTTTCTTTTTTGTCAGTGGGCTGATCGCGCTGAAAAAAGTGTTGAGAGTTATTTGCGAGCTCTGCTATTATTGAGAGTTATTTGCGAGCTCTGCTATAAAGCTTAGTACGGAGATACCCGCGAAATACTCGCGAAATCAAAAACTCCATATAAAAAAAAAGGATTTCTCACGGATTTCGCAGGTTGCTGTTTCGTGAGTTGGTCTGGAGTTCAGGCGCGAAATAATCATATCGATTTCACAGCGCTGCCAACTGACATCAACGTGTCACGCGATAGTCACCCGATAGTCACACGATGAGTGATTATTTCGAAGGTGTGAAATATATGTAAAACATATTTTTCGTTGTTGCGAAACACAAGTGTGCGGTGTTTAAAAATGAGTAATAAATGGGCAACTTTTCATTGGAGGAGAAGGTGTCCCTTGATTGTAATTGATGTAATAAAACAGAAAAATGTGCTGTGGCAGTATTATGATAGCGGCTTGACAAAAACTATCAGGGAAAGTAAAGGTGCTGCCCTTGAAAAGGATGGATCTAATTCACAATTATTTGTTTTTTATAGGAGACCATCGAAACGCGGCTTGGGCTTCATTAAAGGACAGCTTACGCTGCCGGCGTACTAAGCACGATAAGAGTGGAAGCGACGGTGGCGTACCCATCGAAACTCAAGGAAGCAGCTCCACATATGTCTTTCTTGCCAGACTTGTCGGCGTTAATTCTCGTTTACAGAACCTATAGCTCCTTGTACGAGTTGGCTGATGATGAGGAACTTTGGCCCAGCTCTAAGTGATTTGTTTGTGGACGACGCCGATTCTGTATGCCGAACGGATGAGCTGCACAACTTTGCAATGGTCGGACTTGGGAATTCTTTGTCATCGCAAGTCGTAGACAACATCTCCTAATCTATGCAGTTGCATTATAAGTACATAATAACGAGATGCCATGGCCCAAACAGTCGATTCAGCCCCTTTCGTAGTCGTGTCCATAGAGCACCATTTGCCTATTAGAAATAAAGGTTACGATGGACTTAAAAACTATTTAATTATATGCAATAAAGCATTAACCAAGCTCTGTTGAACCCTAGGTGCCTTCACTACCGCTTTTTACAAATCACAGAAAGCTATTGTATCAACTATTGCATCATTGGATGCAAACTGTTACCATAACTATTCGCTGTTAGTTAATTTAAATGTTCCCGCCAAGTTCAATTTGTAGACAAAACAACTAGAGTTAAGCCCCCTTTTTTTGCACGCGGACTTAACAATTCAAATTTTTCCCAAACCTGATCTAGTAACCGTAGATTTGATTGTCACCTTCCACATAATATAGATAAATTTAATTCAACTTGTTAACGTTTCCACGAAAACCGATATAAAACTCGGAACAGGGTCGTATATAATCCAAATATATTTAATATATTGTCAGTTTGCTAAAGTTCCTGAAAACAGCCGTGCATTTTTGTGTGTTTCTTTGTTGTTGAATGAGCGCGCAATTGCGGTAATTGTGCATTTGCCATAACTGCAGTAAGCTCGAGAGGAATAAGCTTCATACAACCGAAGCCAAGCCTTAAAAGTCGGGTCTTAGAGCCAGACTTCACTTCAAACGATCCGTAAGCTTGGCTAGCACTTAGATATGAGTGTTTCTGAACGTTGGAGGAGACAGTTAGGGTCGATAAATGAGGTGACAAACTATCGATTTGCTTATAAGATTTTTGAAAATGACTGCAAAATATAAATGAAGTTGACAAAAGACACTTTGTGTGGCTTCTAACTTAAATTGATCAGCTAAATATAAACTTTAGGGGGGTACAGAGTATATTATAGTCGGGCTTCATCGACTTTCGTCCTTGTTTTTTATTTATTTTATAGTTTCACTGCTCTAACTTTAGCATCAAAAGTAGAAGCGTGATCGAGAGACCTAAATTACCTGCTTTTACAGGCAGCCCAAACGAAAAGACTCGCTCTAAAAACTGTCGCAAGGTATTAAATATCTTGTTTTAATTAAGTTGCGTAAACGCAATAGCTATTATTTGAACTATTTCATAAATTCATTAAAACATTTTCAAATTTTTTTTTTACATTTTTCTCATATAATTTGTGTTACGTTTTCACATCTTTACTATTTTAATAAACAAATTGATATGTTTCAGTTTCGTAATGATATGACATAATTGCCATTGATCTTATTTTTTTTTTCTTTGTGTACTTGTACGTACATAACGATGTCACAAGTTGAGCAGATAGGTCTGGGCCATAAAAAACATCATCGAAGCCATTTGTCAAAAGGCACGAGACGAGACGAAACGCTCAGCATTTCGCATTTCGTATTCATTGCCAAAAATCACAATAACAGGCAACGACGAAGTCCTGATCCCACCACCACCACCACTCACACCACTCATGGAGTATAGGCAATGGCAACGTTGCTAACTTGTGTCCAAACACGCGCGTCTACAAAACTGCGTTGGCCGGGGCACTTTAAAGCGTGCCTGGGACTGAAACGCATAAATAATCTTGTTGCTTACGGCTGTTGAAATGGCGTGAAATAATAAAAGAGACGTGAAAGCAATAGCAGGAACCAGTACCGAGGAGCAGGCAATGGCAAACGGCAATTCGCCAACACAATGGCAACAGTAGAAGGTATAGCCCACAGCTTGTTGAGTTTTGTTGTTGTTGTTATTGTTGTTGTTGTTCCTGGTAGTCCTGCTGCAGGACATTGTCGACTGGGCGCTTCAAAATAGAATCGCGATATTTAGTGGGCCACAATCGAAGTGTTTGGGATTTTAGCATAGTGAATTAAGTGAATGCTTAGATTGCGTATACGCAGTGTGTGTGGATGTTCTCGAGTGATTACTATGAATATTACTGAAAAATCAGTAGAAGGTGTGAGCAAAGCAATGAAATTAATGCTATAGGTGTGAATATAAATAATCGATGGATAGAACGTAAGAATCAGAAATCTTTCAAAATGTAAAATAAATAAATCAAAACACACTCAAACAGATGGATTGAAAGACTCTAACATATTGTAGCTGTTATATTAACAATCAGTCCGAAAGCTTTTTCTGGTAAGAGAAACATTTGCTTTTCAATTCTCCGTTGAACAAATGTTCTCCCAATGAATTTGGATTCCGTTTGACCAAGTTATTCGCCTATTTCCGAGTACACCTCGACGATTTAGTACTTATATTGAGTATGCTAACATATAAGTGTGTTCTTTAACATAAGTGCCCCTATATGTATGCCCTGTTTTGTTTGGCGCCAGATGAAAATAGTCTTTCTTACTAGTCTACTAGTTTTAAAGCTATCGAGCTGAAATTTGTACAGAGAAAATGCACAGAGTCTTCTTTTTACTGCACGCTGCTAATATGTCGGAACCGACCGGATCGGATGACTATATCTTACAGCTGTCATAGGAACCATCAGTCGAAAAATGGGTCTTAGTGAGAAAAACTTTTTTGTTTTCCATGTTAGTGTCCTTAAACTTTGCCATTATTAATATTATATGCTTTTAATCAGATTTACAAATTTTGGTCAAGATCGGATGACTATATCTTACAGCTGTCAGAGGAACCATCGGTAGAAAAATGGGTCTTAGTGAGAAAAACTTTTTTGTTTTCAATGCTAGCGTCATAAAACTCGGCCATAATTAATATTATATGCTTTCAAACAGTTTTCCAAATTTTGGTCAAAATCGGATGACTATATCTTATAGCTGCCATAGGACCGATCGGTCGGAAAATGGGTCTTAGTGAAAAAAACTTTTTTGTGTTCAATGTTAGCGTCCTCAAACTCCTCCATTATTAATATTAAATGCTTTCAAACAGATTTGCAAATTTTGGTCAAAATCGGATGACTATATCTTATAGCTGCCATAGGACCGATTGGTCGGAAAATGGGTCTTAGTGAAAAAACTTTTTTGTTTTCAAGTAAATCGTTCTTAAGGTCGTTGAATATTAATATTAAAAGCTTTCAAACTAATTTGAAAAAGTTGATCGACATCGGGTGACTATGTCTTATGGTTGCCAGAGGACCGATAGGTCGAAAATGGGTCTTAGTAAGAAATTTTTTTTGGTTTTAATTTTAGCGTTCTTAAACTCGCTGATTACTTATTCTATAAGCTTTTGAATAGATTCGCAAAATTTGGTCGAAATCGGATGACTATATCTAAAGGCTACCATAGGACCGATCGTTCGGAAAATGAGTCTTAGTTTGAAAAACTTTTTTGTTCTCAATTTTATTGTTCTTGAATTCGGCGATTGTTAATTTGATAATTTTTCAAAAAGATTCGAGAAATTTGCTCGAAATCAGATGTTTATCTGTCGGAAAATGGGTATTAGTTGGAAAAATGTTTGTTTTTTTTGTAAGCGTTCATAAACTCTGACATTTCAAAACCAACATTTGAAAGGGTATAAAAACTTCGGCACAGACGAAGTTAGCTTGGCTCGTTTGTATTTATTTCGTAGTATCAATTTGATACTAGGTCTTATCAATTGTCAAACTCTTAGTATCATTTTGATACTAGGTTTTTATCAATTTAATATTTTTTTCTTATCAAGTTTTTAGAACCTATTCATAAACATTTAAATTTCAATTTAATTTTAATTGAATTATTTAATAAATAATTCAATTTAAATTTAAACATACAATTTTAAAAAATTTTAACATTTATTTTGAATTCTTACATGTATTTTATTTACACTAATGAAATGAAATCGTCAGGAGTGGGCACTTCACTATTGAAAACATTGTTCTCTCACTCTGCATGCTCCGTGTCCACGTGGATGTGGTTTAAGCAGCAGTCACTGGAATGATGTGCCTCATGCTAAAATCCACACATGCAGCTCTTTACGCATTCGCTGAGAATCTGAGTGAAAAACGCCTCTTCTGCAGATGCCTTCATTTCGAACCTCACACTTGGGGCCCACTTGGGGCATCGTCTTGCAAAGCACAGAAACTGCCACAACGGCATTGTGGCATGGTATATGTACTGTCTAAAGAGATACATTCGTCATTTACATATGTTTCCGAAAGCGAAGACTACAACATATATATATGTATGCTTAGCTGTTAAAACTTACCTTATTAATATAGAAGTCCGCGCTCCATATGGAAATCCATTAATTTGTCTTCAGCACGTCGTCTGGGAAAGTGTCCTCCATAGCATTTACTTTTACTTACTTTTAACTAAAAGTATCGCCAACTGAGAAATACGTTATATTTAATAAATCTAGTTACACATATCTAAACACTTCAACTAAAGTGGCATCGAAAACAAAGTAGCTAAAAGCGTGACAGTAGTGGTGGTCAGTTTTAAAATGGTCACTGTAGTGACGCCATCTAGTCGTCAGTTTGGATATGGTCACAGTAGTGGCGCCATCTATTGGCCAGTTTTGAAAATCAAGTAGTGGCGCCACCTATTGGTCATGTTATGACCAAAAGAAAGTTCGCTGTCGTATGGCAGCCTCCGACATTTACAAAACGTTTGCTATTGTAAGCGATTTGTGCATGTTGCTTCATCGACCGAGAGCAGACATGACACAAAACTAAAATTTCGTGCATATACTCTCACACTCTCTCGTTCGCTCGGCAAAACTTAGCTTGGAATGCTAGGCAGCAAAAAATCAAGAAGTACTGTGCACTGCGCCAACGATGTTTTCCAACATTTGTGGAACAGCGGGGCACCATGTTTCGTAGGGAGAAAGGTTGAACGTCCAGAACAGGAGATTGAAATTGAAGGAAATTTGTTACGAAGTCATGGAAAAAACTTATGGATTACGGAGTTGCAGAAAATTTTTCGTGGAGAGGTACTGCGGACAAGCAGTGCATTCGAGCCTTCACTGTCGCCACTGCCATTTGTCGTAAGTTAGAAAGCTGTCATTCAGGTTATAGTCAATTATTTATATTCATATTTAAATTCTATTGCAGAAACTTTCACTTGTGAAAATGGAGCTAAGGAAAATGACTTTGTATTTGCCTCGAAATCGTGTTAAAATTAAAACAGCAAAAATAAGTACAATATAAAATAAAAATTTCTTGATAAAGGTATGTTTCTTTTTTGCTCTTCTCAATTAAAAGACATCAAGTTCCTTTTTCTAAAATGTTATTTTAAATATTTCTTTATTAGGATTAGGATTCTTAGGATTAATAATGAAAAACATAAAGAACTCTCACAAAAAATGTTCAAAACGAAATTTATTCTCAAAAGTACTGAGAAATCGCTAATTTAATTGCATTTTAATTTTTGTTTATTATTAATAAAAATGTAAACCAATAAGAACACTCAAAAAATAAATGTTTAAAACGCTTAATTATTTCATTCATAATGCGTGTTTTGTGGAAAGCGTATGAAAATTAATTATTAAACATTTACTTAACACGTTTGCAAAAAACGTTTTTACGTGTTTTAAAAAACGTGTTTTGCAATCGTCTTTTATAAGCTTATAAAGATGGGTGCGTTTCGATTATAAAACGCTTACTTTGATGCGTTTTATAAATGTCATAGCAGCGTTTTATAAGCGTTTTGCTTAAATTAGAAAGCTTAGAAAACGTGTATTTTTATATGAAATTGATTGCTGGGATGAGTTAAACAGAGTGCAAAGAGTTGAATGTATGTAAGTGAGTTTGTATGTGAGTGTGTGTGCATCAGTCAGGAACTGTGTCTGGAACTGTGACTGTAGCCGGATGAACTGTGATTGGAGAGGGATGAACTGTGATCCGCCACAGCGCTAGAAGTAAAACTCCCTCATTGTTCCAAGCAAGTAGTGACCAAATATGGTTCAGCAGCGCTTCATTCAGCTGCTACTTCAGGTACAGAGTATATTACAGTCGGGCTTGACCGACTTTCTTACTTGTTTTAGATAAACTCCTTTCTCCCTGCAGAAAAATATCTTTCCTGCAAGAGATCCGCTTTATGGTTGAGTTGAGAAGCAAGCGATCGAGCGATCTGCTGTGGCTCAGCAGGGTAGTAATCTCCGACTGAATTTCTTACTTCCTGCAATGGCTTTAAAAGGGCAGCTGCTAAGGTCCTTTTGTACATGGGCGAAATATTGAAACATAGCTGTGAAGTTCAAGAAATCATAGGAATTGTGGACAACCGCTTTAAATGGAATTCTTAAGTGAATCGGAGTAGTTAGCGTTGCAGCATAGGCCATGAACTCGATTTTCTCCTGGAGCCTTGTATCGGCCTTTCCTTGTGCACAAAGCTCAGCTGCTAGGGTTCTAAGAAGACATGATTCTTTTAAAAAATTCTACAAAAATTTACAAATTTCCTAGATTTGGCTCTTAACCTGTTTTAAAACTACAAACTTCTATAAGTATGAGGCCAGAAACTGACTTGCTGCATTTGCATGTTAGTACAAAACGTAAACCATTGACAGACATTTGTTGGAGTTATATTTTCAAAAGTAAATTTCTTGAAAATAAAACTTTTCTGCTGCTTGCCATTGCTTCCGGAAACTTTCAGCATGCGCTCCACTAAGCTAAAGAGATTATAAGCGGGCGGCGGCCATACAATGGAACTTGATTGAAGCAAATAAGTAGCTACTACGCGGCAGTCAACTTATTCTGTTGGAAAATGAGCTAGCATTCAATCAAGGACTTAATACAAAGCCTAGATGCTGCTGCTGCTGCTGCTGTTGGTTGAATCTTTGACCCAGGCCTGACCTTGCCCACCTTAGTCTGCACATCAGCATGTAAGCTCTGTCAGCGCGCGCATTTGAAATAATATCTCTTTTGATTTATGTATATATAGAAGTGTATATATATGTATAAAACCAGGGGGCATTCATGCAATTTATGAAAGCCACTTGCCAGGACAAAGTAAACCGCATAAGCTCCACTTTCTCTCTCCCTCTGAGGGGCCATGAACCATGCCGTCCAACGGGATTAGAGACAAATTAAAATTGTAATATTTTATTTATGTGAGTTGCTACTTCTTATGGCTACAACAATACACAACGCCTGTCCTCTTGGTCCTGCTGCCGTAGCTTGCCTTTGGTATTAGGGGTTAATTTGTGTGTTTATTGCAGTTGGCCAAGTTTCTGCGTCTGCGTTTGTGCTTTGGGGTTGTGGCAGACACTTAAATGTATTTACCACGCGATATGCCAAATGGCAACTGCCGAATGGCAAAACGAAAAATTGTAGACTATTTAAAAAATTTATGGGTCGGATGTTTTGCCGTCGGGATATTTCCGGTTTATGATGATTATGTTTTGTGCGCTTTCTGCTCCTGCTCGCTTTTATTTTCGTTTATTTTTAACAAGCGGATTACTTTTTTGTGTGCTTTTATACATACAATAAATATAAATATTTCTTTTTTACAACTCTCTCTTTTCTTCACGCTGGAGAGTGGCATTTTAATTTGGCTTGTATTAATAATCTTAATTTCCTTTATTCTTTATGATATTTTCCCTTTTTTTTGTATTTGCTCAACTTGAACAGTTTGGTGAGCATTTTAATGAATGCTTGGAAACCGTTTTATGGAATAGTATTTTTTTATTGTCTCTCTTATTGTGTATCTTATAATGTTGCACATATCACAGATTAGCCCATGTTAATTATGTGTTGCAAGGAAGAAGCCTGGCAAAAGGAAATGTCAAATCATAAAGCAATGGAATGGAGGATGCAAAAACACGTTGCAGTGGCTATGCTCTGTAATGTGCCTCAAGGTTTAATATTACGATTAGGAAATGCCCAACACTCAAATATATCTCTCACACTTGATTTCCGCTTTTGATCCAACATATTGTAACGAAATTTGGGTCCACTTGTGGGCTCGCCTTGATATGTCTGTCAGCCGAGCGGAACTAATCTTTGTTAGGTAAATACACTCCCGCGAAAGTCCGGACACGCTGGGCAATGTAACAGAGAAGTAGAAGTTACTCGGCGAAGTAGTAGAGGTAGGAGTCGAACAACTTAATCAGGTGCAAATTCGGATAGTTTTTTTTATTAGCACAGGTGTTTTGCTTTAGACAGAATAACTAGAGAGAAGTTAAAGTCAATTGTCATCGTCCGTCGTCGATGTATTGATCACACATACGTGACATTGCCCATTAAAATTAAAAATTAAAAATTAAAATCTAGCACGCAGATCAAGTTTATTTCAAATTTTTGCCACGCCCACCCACTCTCCGACAATAAAAAATGTTGTATATTTCCCATAATTTATAAGAAATTGATCTCAAATTAAAAACTTACCCTAAAGGTTTTTTTTCATAAAGATCGGATGATAAATAGCCGAGATCAAAAAATTAGAATGAATTAAAATTGTCCAGATGTTTGTAATGCACAGAAGGAAGCATCTCCGACCACACAAAGTATATATATTCTTGATCAGCATGACGAGCTGAGTTGATATAGTCATGTCCGTCTGTCCGTCCGTCTGTTTCTATGCTATCTCCTAAGTCAGCTTAAAAGCTATCTTAACCAAACTTTGCACGAAGCCTTTTGGTACAAATACGCTGCACATTTGTCAGAACCGGCCGGATCGGATGACTATATCATATAGCTGCCATAGGAACCATCGGTCGAAAAAGTTGTTTTAGTAAGAAAAACTTTTTTGTCTTCAACGCAAACGTCCCCAATCCTCGTATTTCTAAGTTTTCTATGCTTTTACATAACTCCATCAAGTTTTATGAAATTCTGACAACTATATAGTATAGCTGCCATACAAATAATAAGTCTTAGAAAAAGTCTAAGTGGGAAAAACTTTTATGTTTTCAATGCTATCGCTCCCAAACTTGTCACTTATCAATATTATATGCTACTGCACAATTCTACCAAGTTTGATCCAAATCGGATGACTATAGCATATAGCTGCCATAGGAACTATCGGTCGAAAACGTAGTTCAAGTGAGAAAAACTTTTTTGTTTTTAATAGAAGCGTGTTTATACCTTCCAGTTGTGAATATTATCAGCTTCCACACAATTTTGGGGATACATATATCGTATAGCTGCCATATAACAAACTGGCAAGCAAACGCTCAAAGTAGTGGGGCCATCAAGCTACAAGGGTATAGAAGCTTTGGTCGAGCCGAAGTTAGCTTTCCTCTATTTTTTTTATACCCTTGCAAAGGGTATTATAATTTTGCCCAGAAGTTTGCAACGCATAGAAATATTCATTTCTGACCCCATAAACTACATATATTCTTGATCAGGGGGACGAGCTGAGTCGATTGAGCTTTGTCCGTCCGTCTGTCTGTCTGTCCGTCTGTCTGTCTGTCTGTCTGTCTGTCTGTCCGTCTGTCTGTCTGTCCGTCTGTTTCTACGCAAACTAGTCTCTCAGTTTTAAAGCTATCGAGCTGAAAATTTGCACAGAGTCTTCTTTTTACTGCACGCTGCTATTATGTCGGAACCGACCGGATCGGATCACTATATCTTATAGCTGCCATAGGAACCATAGGTCGAAAAATGGGTTTTAGTGAGAAAAACTTTTTTGTTTTCAATGTTAACGTGATTAAACTCGGTCATTAATAATATTATATGCTTTTAAACAGATTTGCATATTTTGGTCAAAATCGGATGATTATATCTTATAGCTGCCATAGGACCGATCGGTCGGAAAATGGGTCTTAGTGAAAAAAAACTTTTTTGTTTTTAATTAAATCGTTCTTAAGGTCGGTGATTATTAATATTAAACGCTTTCAAACTAATTTGAAAAAGTTGATCGACATCGGGTGACTATATCTTATGGTTGCCATAGGACCGATCGGTCGAACATGAGTCTTGGTAAAAAATTTTTTTGTTTAGTTTTGTTAGCGTCCTTAAACTCGCTGATGACTTATTTTATATGCTTTCAAATAGATTCGCAAAATTGGGCCGAAATCGGATGACTATATCTTAAGGCTGCCATAGGGCCGAACGGTCGGAAATTGAGTCTTAGTGAGAAAAACTTTTTTTAGACGTTTATCTGTCGGAAAATAGGTTTTAGTTACAAAATTTTTTGATTTTTATGTAAGCGTTCTTAAACTGTGACATTTGCATTTGCAAGGGTATAAAAACTTCGGCACAGACGAAGTTAGCTTGGCCTTCTCGTTATTTTATGTTCAACATACAAATTTATTTTCGTGCGTTTTGGAAATAGGCCTTAAAGAAGATGGTGGTCAGAAAACTTGACCAAGTTTCCACAATTATAAGGGCAAGTAAGGGTAGAATGTTTATTTTCCGGGGTGGAATTATTATGTCTTCGCTAAGAATTCGAATGGACGCAAAACCAAGTACCGAACTTTCTTTATATTTTACCGGTACATCCTGTACTCTAATACAAATCCAGGCACCACTAACCAAATATCGAAATAATGTTAGAACCAAAACAAAACCTTTTACCAAAACATAAGTTTCGGTACGTATATGAACAAGAACCAAAATGCGATTCCGTTTGATTCCCTGGTTCTGGGTACAAATATAAAAGGGTATCAAGGGTTTAATAACACAAGGCAACAAAATTAGACTTTTTCCAGTATATTGAAGGGTCGGTGGGGATTCTAGATGATTTTTGAGTGCTGAATACGAATCTGTTTTCAGAAATAGTCCATCACGTCAAGATTTTTAGTAATTTGAGCTTAAAGATACAAAAAATGACATTTGACTCTTTTTAAACGCGTTTTGTGGAGAACCAATAATTTTGTTTTCACTTTCTTTGATAGTATCGAAAAGAACTACTCCTTAACTTTGAAATAAACTATCTCTAACAATTCTGCGATTTTTTCCAATGAAGATATACCAATTTTAGTAATTGTATCCGAGTTCACAAAAAGCAATTTATTGTTGCTGCCCCAATGTATGCCATGGGTTTTGTTAAAAAATTTCTATTGAATTTCTATACAAATTACTAGCCGGTTGTACTGTTTCTGTAAGGCATACTTTTGTGCAGAAGACAGTTTTGTTTTTCTATTATTATCGAGACTATGTATTCAAAATGGTATAGATAGATAGTTAGATAGATAGATAATGTTTATTTTTTCATATAAATATACATTGTTTGTGCTGCAGATTAGTTACTTATCCAAGAGATAAACATTAATAAAGCTTGGTTTGTAAACGTCAGCTTTTCTCCTGTTATTTAAACTACGTTTACAATTATTATACATTTATATATTATCATTATGCCATTTGTATTAAAAATCTTCCTCAGTAAATCTAGTAAATCTAGCCAAATTCTTCCATCCCAGTTCTCCATTCAAAGTCATGAATACCTCTTCTGCTGTAAGTGTGCCTCTCTCAAACCAACGCAGATGGAATTCCCTTAAAACCGGGCATCGCCCCACAAAATGCTGCGTCTTCCAACTCCTTGCTATTACATAGTGAGCAAAGGCCACCGTTAACAGTGCTTCTTGGACAATTATTCAACCATAGCAGATCCCCTCTCACCTTCATTATGCAGGTTATTTCCGTTTGTCGGAACAGCTCGTTGCAGTATGAAGGTCCTACCTCATGGTTTAAATCTTTATATATCCTCACTGCGCTTCCTGCGGCCTTGAGTAAGTGTTGGTTTCGACTCTCTTCTTTAAGCGCAGTGAGTAGCTGTATGTTGCCTTCGATCTATCCAAAGTGCGAGGCGTTGCTCTCCAGAGTCACTCTATTTTGTTCGCACACGCCTTGAAGCTTAGAATACCATCCCAAGCTACTGTGCATCATTTTCTTAGCTAGGACATGCGGAAGTCGAGATTCTTCATCCTCAAATGGTACTCGTGCCAGGTATTTAAGATAAAGAGTTAAGCTGTAAATGTGCCCATCTTCTAGTCCTGCCTCTATTGCTAAAATATAATTTGGCGTACAGTCTGGCAGCTTTAGTATCCTCTTAATAAAATATCGTTGTAATTGATATGCCTCGTCGCTTATTTCTCCTCCCCATATTTGAGCTCCATAACACTGCACCGTTCTGCTGATAGCGTTGAATATGTTCCATTTTGCAGCTAGATTTAGGGTTCCCTTGTTTACAAATTTTGCCCACACTAAGGGCCGTTTTCTCAAGTTCAGGTTTTTGCTCAAATCGAAATCCATCTAGATTTTGCAATTAGATGGTTTTTGTGCAATTGGTTGTCTCATGTACATAGGTTGATTATAAATTTGGGCATTTGCGCTAGAGGAATGGCTGGAATGGAATAATACTACGATGGCAGCATTATTGTTTTTTTTATTGCGCGCTAATTTTTCAAAATTAAAGCAAGAATTTTACAGTGGAGGAGAAGGTTTTTCTTTTGGAACGACTGGTTACTATAATGGAAGATTAAGCAGTAGGTCAAAAGCTATGTTCACACTGGCAAATAATTTGCACAAATTTTCATGAAAATTGGGCTATATATGGGCATTTCCACAGAAAAGTCCACCGAGACCAAAAAAGGAAAAGTACTTAAAAACACTATTTCTTATCATATTTTCATGGGGAAACAATCAAAATGATCTAATATGAGCCAATCGTAGATATATTCATAAGATATTTCGAGATTTTCAAATGCAAAGTCGCGCAAGCGCCATTTTTCTCATTTGGATACCTTTTATTGTCATAAAAATGACTTAAGATCGCATTGATTGTTGGTCTCTAAAATATTTCTAAGAGTACAAAGAGTAAAAAAATATTGCATAAGACACCATAAAAAACTATATGATTGCAATTAAATGTAAGTTTTTGCTTTATATTATAACAAAAACAACATAAATGTAATGAGGTAAATTAAGTAACGTAACGTCAGGTAACGTCACATCAGATACTTATGCAAATAAACAAAAATTGAGAAAATAATTCAAATTTGATATCAAATATCTTTGCACATGAATTTACTGAGATTCAAACTCTGCGAATTGGGCAAACTTTTGTATAGTATGATTTCAAATAATTCAAGTTTAGCTTCCAGGTTACCTTATTCAAAAATAATTGCTAAATTTTTGTTTATTTGCATAAGTATCTGATGTGACGTTACCTGACGTTACGTTACTTAATTTACCTCATTACATTTATGTTGTTTTTGTTATAATATAAAGCAAAAACTTACATTTAATTGCAATCATATAGTTTTTTATGGTGTCTTATGCAATATTTTTTTACTCTTTGTACTCTTAGAAATATTTTAGAGACCAACAATCAATGCGATCTTAAGTCATTTTTATGACAATAAAAGGTATCCAAATGAGAAAAATGGCGCTTGCGCGACTTTGCATTTGAAAATCTCGAAATATCTTATGAATATATCTACGATTGGCTCATATTAGATCATTTTGATTGTTTCCCCATGAAAATATGATAAGAAATAGTGTTTTTAAGTACTTTTCCTTTTTTGGTCTCGGTGGACTTTTCTGTGGAAATGCCCATATATAGCCCAATTTTCATGAAAATTTGTGCAAATTATTTGCCAGTGTGAACATAGCTTTTGACCTACTGCTTAATCTTCCATTATAGTAACCAGTCGTTCCAAAAGAAAAACCTTCTCCTCCACTGTAAAATTCTTGCTTTAATTTTGAAAAATTAGCGCGCAATAAAAAAAACAATAATGCTGCCATCGTAGTATTATTCCATTCCAGCCATTCCTCTAGCGCAAATGCCCAAATTTATAATCAACCTATGTACATGAGACAACCAATTGCACAAAAACCATCTAATTGCAAAATCTAGATGGATTTCGATTTGAGCAAAAACCTGAACTTGAGAAAACGGCCCTTAGTGTGGGCAAAATTTGTAAACAAGGGAACCCTAAATCTAGCTGCAAAATGGAACATATTCAACGCTATCAGCAGAACGGTGCAGTGTTATGGAGCTCAAATATGGGGAGGAGAAATAAGCGACGAGGCATATCAATTACAACGATATTTTATTAAGAGGATACTAAAGCTGCCAGACTGTACGCCAAATTATATTTTAGCAATAGAGGCAGGACTAGAAGATGGGCACATTTACAGCTTAACTCTTTATCTTAAATACCTGGCACGAGTACCATTTGAGGATGAAGAATCTCGACTTCCGCATGTCCTAGCTAAGAAAATGATGCACAGTAGCTTGGGATGGTATTCTAAGCTTCAAGGCGTGTGCGAACAAAATAGAGTGACTCTGGAGAGCAACGCCTCGCACTTTGGATAGATCGAAGGCAACATACAGCCTCTTACTGCGCTTAAGGAAGAGAGTCGAAACAAACACTTACTCAGCGCAGTGCGGATATATATAGATTTAAACCATGAGTTAGGACCTTCATACTGCAACGAGCTGTTCCGACAAACGGAAATAACATGGATAATGAAGGCGAGAGGGGATCTGCTATGGTTGAATTGCTGTTCAATAAGGACTGTTAACGGTGGCCTTTGCTCACTATGTAATAGCAAGGAGTTGGAAGACGCAGCATTTTGTGGGGCGATGCCCGGTTTTAAGGGAATTCCATCTGCGTTGGTTTGAGAAAGGCACACTTACAGCAAAAGAGGTATTCATGACCTTGAATGGAGAACTGGGATGGAAGAATCTGGCTAGATTTACTGAGGGGGCTATAATATATAGGAAACGTATAATTAATGAAGATTTTTAATACAAATGTCATTATGACAATATATAAATGTAAAATAATTGTAAACGTTGTTAAAATAACAGAAGAAAAGCTGACAGTTACAAACCAAGCCTTATTAATGTTTATCTCTTGGATAAGTAACTAATCTGCAGCACAAACAATGTATATGTATATGAAAAAATAAACATTATCGATCTATCTATACCATTTTGAATACATAGTCTCGATAATAATTAAATAACAAAACTGTCTACTGCACAAAAGTATACCTTACAGAAACAGTACAACCGGCGAGTAATTTGTATAGAAATTCTATAGACATTTTTAACAAAACCCATTGCATACATTGGGGCAGCAACAATATATTGGGTGTCTGTGAACTCGGATACAATTACTAAAAATCGTAGAATTACTTGGGATAGATTATTTCAAAGTTAAGAAGTAGTTCTTTCTTATAAGAAGTATAGGTTATCCATAAAACGCGTGTAAAAAGAGTCAAATAAGGCATTTTTTGTATCTTTAAGCTCAAATTACTAAAAATCTCGACATGATGGACTATTTCTGAAAACAGATTCGTATTCAGCACACGAAAATCATCTAGAATCACCATCGACAATTCAATAAGTTGGAAAAAGTCTAATTTTGTTGCCTTGTGTTATTAAACCCTTGAAAAGGGTATTATATTTGTACCCAGAACCAGGGAATCAAACAGAATCGCATTTCGGTTTTTGTTCATATACGTACCGAAACTTATATTTTGGTAAAAGTTAAAATATAAAGAACTTCGGCAATTGGTTTTTCCATTCGATTTCTTAGCGAAGTCATAATAATTCCACCCCGGAAAATAATCGTTCTTGTTCTTACTTGCCCTTATAATTGTGCAAACTTTGTCGAGTTTTCTGACCACCAGATGAGTACACCTTCTTTAAGGCCTGTTCTGGAAATACGAAAATAAATTTTTATGTTGAACTTCATATAAAATAAACAACTAACTTCGCCTCGACCGAAGTTTATATACCCTTGTAGCTTAATGGCCCCACTACTTTGAGCATTTGCTTGCCAGTTTATTATATGGCAGCCATACGATATATGTATCCGATTTTGACCGAACTCCCCAAAATTGTGTGGAAACTGATAATATTCACAACTGGAAGGTATAAAGACGCTTCTATTAAAAACAAAAAAGTTTTTCTCACTAGAACTACTTTTTCGACCGATAGTTCCTATGGCAGCTATATGCTAAAGACATCCTATTTGAATCAAACTTGGCAGAATTGTGTGGTAGCATATAATATTGATAAGTGACAAGTTTGGGAGCGATAGCATTGAAAACAAAAAAGTTTTTCCTACTTAGACTTTTTCTCAGACTTATCATTTGTATGGCAGCTATACTATATAGTTGTCCGAATTTCAAAAAACTTGATGGAGTTATGTAAAAGCATAGAAAACTTAGAAATACGAGGATTGTGGACGTTTGCGTTGAAGACAAAAAAGTTTTTCTCACTAAAACTAAATTTTCGACCGATGGTTCTTATGGCAGCTATATGATATAGTCATCCGATCCGGCCGGTTCTGACAAATGTGCTGCGTATTTGTACCAAAAGGCTTCGTGCAAAGTTTGGTTAAGATAGCTTTTAAACTGACGGAGGAGATAGCATAGAAACTGACGGACGGACAGACGGACATGGCTATATCGACTCAGCTCGTCATGCTGATCAAGAATATATATACTTTGTGTGGTCGGAGATGCTTCCTTCTGTGCATTACAAACATCTGGACAATTTTAATTCATTCTAATTTTTTGATATCGGCTATTTATCATCCGATCTTTATGAAAAAAAACCTTTAGGGTAAGTTTTTAATTTGAGATCAATTTCTTATAAATTATGGGAAATATACAACTTTTTTTATTGTCGGAGAGTGGGTGGGCGTGGCAAAAATTTGAAATAAACTTGATCCGCATGCTAGATGATGGGCAGTGTCACTTATGTGTGATCAATACATCAATGACGGGCGATGACAATTGACTTTAACCTCTCTCTAGTTATTCTGGCTAAAGCGGAACACATGTGCCAATAAAAAAAAACTATCCAAATTTGCACCTGATCAAGTTGTTAGACTCCTACCTCTACTACTTCACCGAGTAACTTCTACTTCACTGTTACATTGCCCAGAGTGTCCGGACTATCGCGGGAGAGTATTTACCCCGATCACCTAACAAAGATTAGTTCCGCTCGGCTGACAGACAAATCAAGGCGAGCCCGCAAGTGGACCCAAATCAAGTGTGGGAGATATATTATATTTGAATGTTGGGCATTTCCTCATCGTAATATTATTATTAAGTACCATTTAAAACCTTGTCGCACATTACAGAGCATAGCCACTGCAACGAGTTTTTGCATCCTCCATTCCATTGCTTTATGATTTGACATTTCCTTTTGCCAGGCTTCTTCCTTGCAACACATAATTAACATGGGCTAAGCTTGTGATATGTGCAACATTATAAGATACACAATAAGAGAGACAATAGAAAAATACAATTGCATAAAACGGTTTCCAAGCATTCATTAAAATGCGCACCAAACTGTTCAAGTTGAGCAAATACAAAAAAAAAGGGAAAATATCATAAAGAATAAAGGAAATTAAGATTATTAATACAAGCCAAATTAAAATGCCACTCTCCAGCGTGAAGAAAGAGCGAGAGAGAGTTGTAAAAAAGAAATATTTATATTTATTGTATGTATAAAGCACACAAAAAAGTAATCCGCTTGTTAAAAATAAACGAAAATAAAAGCGAGCAGGAGCAGAAAGCGCACAAAACATAATCATCATAAACCGGAAATATCCCGACGGCAAAACATCCGACCCATAAATTTTTTAAATAGTCTACAATTTTTCGTTTTGCCATTCGGCAGTTGCCATTTGGCATATCGCGTGGTAAATACATTTAAGTGTCTGCCACAACCCCAAAGCACAAACGCAGACGCAGAAACTTGGCCAACTGCAATAAACACACAAATTAACCCCTAATACCAAAGGCAAGCTACGGCAGCAGGACCAAGAGGACAGGCGTTGTGTATTGTTGTAGCCATAAGAAGTAGCAACTCACATAAATAAAATATTACAATTTTAATTTGTCTCTAATCCCGTTGGACGGCATGGTTCATGGCCCCTCAGAGGGAGAGAGAGAGTGGAGCTTATGCGGTTTACTTTGTCCTGGCAAGTGGCTTTCATAAATTGCATGAATGCCCCCTGGTTTTATACATATATATACACTTCTATATATACATAAATCAAAAGAGATATTATTTCAAATGCGCGCGCTGACAGAGCTTACATGCTGATGTGCAGACTAAGGTGGGCAAGGTCAGGCCTGGGTCAAAGATTCAACCAACAGCAGCAGCAGCAGCAGCATCTAGGCTTTGTATTAAGTCCTTGATTGAATGCTAGCTCATTTTCCAACAGAATAAGTTGACTGCCGAGTAGTAGCTACTTATTTGCTTCAATCAAGTTCCATTGTATGGCCGCCGCCCGCTTATAATCTCTTTAGCTTAGTAGAGCGCATGCTGAAAGTTTCCGGAAGCAATGGCAAGCAGCAGAAAAGTTTTATTTTCAAGAAATTTACTTTTGAAAATAGAACTCCAACAAATGTCTGTCAATGGTTTACGTTTTTACTAACATGCAAATGCAGCATGTCAGTTTCTGGCCTCAAACTTATAGCAGTTTGTAGCATTGAACCGGTTTTAAAACAGGTTAAGAGTCAAATCTAGGAAATTTGTAAATTAATGTAGAATTTTTTAAAAGAATCATGTCTTCTTAGGACCCTAGCAGCTGAGCTTTGTGCACAAGGAAAGGCCGATACAAGGCTTGAGGAGAAAATCGAGTTCATTTGCCTATGCTGCAACGTCAACTACTCCGTTTCACTTAAGAATTCCATTTAAAGCGGTGGTCCAGAATTCCTATGATTTCTTGAACTTCACAGCTATGTTTCAACATTTCGCCCATGTACAAAAGGACCTTAACAGCTGCACTTTTGCAGCCATTGCTGGAAGTAAGAAATGCAGTCGGAGATTACTACCCTGCTGAGCCACAGAAGATCGCTCGATCGCTTGCTTCTCAACTCAACCATAAAGCGGATCTTTTGCAGGAAAGATATTTTTCTGCAAGGAGAAAGTACTTTATCAAAAACAAGTAAGAAAGTCGGTCAAACCCAACTGTAATATACTCTTGGATCTCACGATTTGGCTGTCCCCATACCATCACCACAGATCAAGGATCTTAATTTGAGTCTGCCCTTTTTAAGGCACTCGGCGACTTGATGGGCAGCAAACGTACTCATACCACGGCATATCAACCACAATCAAACGGCATGATAGAGAGATGGCATCGATCAATCAAATTAGTCAAACGCCTTGAACCGACTTGCTCCCAACCGTGTTATTGGGTTTAAGAACGAGCTACAAAGAAGACCTCGGTACATCATCTGCCGAGATGATCAATGGCAGTCATATTCGAATCCCAAATGAATTTTTTGATGAGTTGACTAAACCATTGAACCCAAAAATATTTATCGAAAAATTTCGACCTTCGCCTGCAGCCCATCATATTGGATCGAACCGAAGCATTTTCGTCCTAAAACACATGAATGATTGTTCTCATATCATGCTTAGGACAGACAGTGTTCGACAACCATTAGAACCTCCATATTCTGGGCCCTGCGAAGTGGTAAAACGACCTACTGATCGCGTGTTTGTCATCAAAATCGATGGCAAGGAAGTAGCTGTGTCAACGGAGCGCCTTAAGCCGGCGTTCGTGGCGAGGGAACAAGAAACCGGAAACGATTCACAGCGCACCTACGAACTACCTCATAAGGTTACATTCGCTCCCGACATGGTCATTGGGGAGGGAGTAGCTGTGGCATCACCAACTCACTCCGTGAGTCGATAGTTGCAGCCACTTATCGATATGGGTGGCAAGCTATCGATACAACAAGGTGCCATCGCGAGAAGCCAATTCTCTACGAAGCGTCATTGCATCATCGGAAACTCAATCGACTTTCATTCATTCATTTTAGCGTGTAATACTATTATTAAATAAAGCTAGTTACTAAAGATAACTAAAGCGCTGTGGCGGATCACAGTTCATCCCGCTCCAATCATAGATCCTGTACCAATCACAGTTCCTTACTGATTCACACACACAAACTCACTTACACACATTCAACTCTTTGCACTCTGTTTAACTCATTCTCCGCGGCAAAACGCTAAACAATAAAACCACAAAATCTAATCTGTGTTTTCTATAAATAAACAAAGTGCCCTAAATCGCCACAGCGCTGCGGCAGCGAACTTTCTTTTGGTCATAGCTTGACCAATAGATGGCGCCACTACTTGATTTTCAAAACTGATCAATAGATGGCGCCACTACTGTGACCATATCCAAACTGACCACTAGATGGCGTCACTACAGTGACCATTTTAAAACTGACCAATAGATGGCGCCACTACTGTGGCGCTTTTAGCTACTTGGTTTTAGTTACCACTTTAGTTGAAGTGTTTAGAAATGTGTAACTAAATTTATTGAATATAACTTATTTGCTAACAATTATTATTCGATCGTACAGCATCGATGAGGCAGCCAGCCGAGGCAGAAGCCAAGCTTGCCAGACACTAATCGCGCGTTAGGGATGGTGCAAGCTGCACAACGTCGCTGCTGCTTGATAACGTTGATTAGTGTGGCCAGAGCTGCCACATGCTGCTGCATCAAACTTTCTTTTGGTCATAGCTTGAGTACCGTTCTATATCATTCAACATACAAACACAATATCTACACCCAAAAACTATTGGATCAATGAAACAATTTTCATTTTGTTTGTATCAATATAAACCCAGAGAGTATCAAGTTTATATTTTGGGTTTTCATTTTAAAATTTCGAATATTCGTTTGATACGCAAAAGTATTTGTTCATGCCAGATGTAAATGTTGAACAGAAGTCGGCTAAGCTGACCCAAAAAGGATGAAGCTTTTCACCACACTAGGTATAAGCTATGTTGTAAGCTAGTCTTAAAGCTCGGTTTGGAATCTAGCATTGAAGCGACAACCACACACTTTTCTTGAACAATCAAATTATAATAAAAACCACTACAACAACACAAGTTACAAGTTACAAACAATTCTACAAGTCTAAAAGAAGGAACTTCACCGCCCCCACTAACATGGTCCTTTGAGAATTTGAAATTACATTATTTTCAATGTATTCAAAATTCAAAAGTCGTGCTTATGGGAAACGAAGCATGCCGTATGTCTAAGTTGGCGATACTTTTCGTGTCACATTTAGTTAAAGTAAAAGTTAGTTAAAAGTAAATGCTATGGCGGACACTTTCCCAGACGACGTGCTGAAGATAAATTAATGGATTTCCATATGGAGCACGGACTTCTATATTAACAAGGAAACATATGTAAATAACAAATGTTACCATTTAGACAGAACATATACCACGACACAATGCCGTTGTGTCAGTTTCTGTGCTTTGCAAGACGATGCCCAAAGTGAGAGGTTCGAAATGAAGATATCTGCAGAAGAGGCGTTTTTCATTCAGGTTCTTTGCGAATGCTAAGTAAAGTAAGTAAATGTTTTGGAGGACACTTTCCCAGACGACGTGCTGAAGATAAATTAATGGATTTCAATATGAAGCACGAACTTCTATATTAACATGCATGTGTGGGTTTTAGCATGAGGCACATCATTCCAGTGACTTCTGCTCAAACCACATTCGTAGACACGGAGCATTAAGAGTGAGAGAACAATGTTTCCCATAGTGAAGTGCCCATTCCTGACGATTTCATTTCATTAGTGTGAATAAAATACATGTAAGAATTCAAAATAAAAGTTACAAGTTTTTAAAATATTATGTTTCAATTTAAATTGCAGTTTATGAATAGGTACTACAAACTTGATAAGAAAAAATATTAAATTGATAATAAATAGTATCAAACTGATACTAGGAGTTTGACAATTGATAAAACCCAGTATCAAATTGATACTATGAAATAAATACAAACGAGAAGGCCAAGCTAACTTCGTCTGTGCCGAAGTTTTTATACGCTTGCAAAAGCTGGTTTTGAAATGATAGAGTTTAAGAAATCAAACATTTTTCTAACTAAAACCCATTTTCCGACAGATAAACATTTGATTTCGACGAAATTTCGCGAATCTTTTGAAAAACATATCAAATTAACAATCGCCGAATTTAAGAACGATCAAATTGGAAACAAAAAAGTTTTTCTCAGCAAGACTCATTTTCCGAACAATCGGTCCTACGGTAGCCTTAAGATATAGTCATCCGATTTCGACCAAATTTTGCGAATCTATTAAAAAGCATATAAAATTAGTAATCAGCGAGATTAAGGACGCTAACATTAAAAAACCAAAAAAATTTCCTACTTAGACCCATTTTCGACAGATCGGTCCTATGGCAACCATAAGATATAGTCACCCGATGTCGATCAACTTATTCAAATTAGTTTTAAAGCCTTAAACATTAATAATCAACGACCTTGAGAAAGAAATCCTTGAAAACAAAAAAGTTTTTTTCACTAAGACCCATTTTCCGACCGATCGGTCCTATGGCAGCTATAAGATATAGTCATCCGATCTTGGCCAAAATTTGGAAATCTGTTTGAAATCATATAATATTAATAATGGGCGAGTTTTATGACGCTAGCATTGCAAACAAAAAAGTTTTCCTTACTAAGACCCATTTTCCGACCGATGGTTCCTATGACAGCTGTAAGATATAGTCATCCGATCTTGACCAAAATTTGTAAATCTGATTAAAAGCATATAATATTAATAATGGAAGAGTTTCAGTAAGCTAACATTGAAAACATAAAAGTTTTTCTCACTAAGACCCATTTTTCGACCGATGGTTCCTATGGCAGCTATAAGATATAGTCCGGTCGGTTCCGACATATTAGCAGCGTGCAGTAAAAAGAAGACTCTGTGCAAAATTTCAGCTCGATAGCTTTAAAACTGAGAGACTAGTTTGCGGAGAAACTGACAGACGGACAGACAGACGTCGCCCTGATCAAGAATATATATAGTTTATGGGGTCGGAAATGAATATATCTATGCGTTGCAAACTTCTGGGCTAAATTATAATACCCTTTGCAAGGGTATAAAAAGTTTCAACCTGATACAAGTTAGTATCAATTTGATACCCTCGAAAAATCATTTGAATATTTTTAAAAATATCAATTTGATACTATGAGTATTAAAGTGAATTTGATACTAAATAGTTTCAAATTGATGACTTAATAGTGTCATTTTGATGATTACTTTGGGTGTACAAAACTGTGGAAGATATAACGTTTTTTCCAAACTTGACTTGATCTGCCTGCAAGTATAAGAAGTATATGTTCCATACATGTCAAACCTCTACCTCTTCCCATCTCTGAGATCTGTGCGTTCATACAGACGGACACGCCTTTATCAACTCGAACGGTCATGCCTATATCGACTCGGCTGTTGGTGTTGTTCATGAATGTATATACTTTATAGGGTCGGAAATGTTTCCTTCTCCTGTTACATACTTTTGCACAAACTTAATATAACAATTTTTAGACAAAAATGGAAAATGTGGGATGCCTGCGGAGCTAATCCGCGCCTATTTTTTGTCTTCGTCTGTGGTGCATCTATTTCATTGACAAATTACAGAGGAAGAGGGAGAGATGAAAGCGGTGGAAGAAAGCGGAGTCTCAGTGTGCGGGGTGAATGGTAAAATTATATTTCTTCTTCAATGGCAATAACATTTATTTTGTAGCGACCATCTCACATTGTGGAGCATATGTAGAATAGGCCTTCTAGGGAAACCACTTTAAAAAAACGCTCCTTGAACTATACCTTAAAATAGTTCAGTGAAGTTTAATTTAATGTCAAGCGCCATTTATATAATAGGAAGCGAATAAAAGGAGAGTAAGTATCAAATTTATAGAAAAGTATGAAATTTATTTCAAATGAAAAACATAACTCGAGAAGCATAAGTGGTTACACATATATTGTATGTGCGAAAACCCAAACTTGAATATGCAATTCAAAAGAATTCGCGGGTTTCCGAAAATTTATTTCTGCACGTAAATTCTTCATAATTCGCGGCCCATCGATGACATTTTCCCTTCAACATTATTGAGGCCTATGCACCTATACTAAACATTTACAATACATTAAAAGATTGTGCAAAAATTTGTACAGTTTTTTTCTCGAACGATCTGCAATATTACGTTGAAATGTACACAAAACCATAAACAAAGTAAGACTTCAACGTACAAGCTAAAATCCCTAAGATATACACTCCGAAAACAAATTATTTTTGATGGTTTGCCACAACGCTGTTTTACAGTTTATACACATTTGCATTTTAAGTATTTAAAAAAGGCTATTTGCATCTGGCGCCAAACAAAACAGGGCATACTTATAGGAGCACTCATGTTATAGAACACACTAATATCTTAGCATACTCAAAATAAATACTAGATCGGCGAGGTGTACTCAGAAATAGGCGAATAACTTCGTCAAACGGAATCCAAGTTTATTGGGACAACATTTGTTCAACGCAGAATTAAAAAGCAAATGTTTCTCTTACCAGAAAAAGCTTTCGGACTACGACATGTTAGAGTCTTCCAATCCATCTGTTTGTGTGTGTTTTGATTTATTTATTTTACATTTTGAAAGATTTCTGATTATTACGTTCTATCCATCGATTATTTATATTCACACCTGGCGCATTAATTTCATTGCTTAGCTTACACCTTCTACTGATTTTTCAGTAATATTCATAGTAATCACTCGAGAACACCCACACACTCTGCGTATACGCAGTCCATGCATTCACTTAATTCACTATGCTAAAATCCCAAACACTTCGATTGTGGCCCACTAAATATCGCGATTCTATTTTGAAGCGCCCAGTCGACAATGTCCTGCAGCAGGACTACCAGGAACAACAACAAAAACAACAACAACAAAACTCAACAAGCTGTGGGCTATACCTTCTACTGTTGCCATTGTGTTGGCGAATTGCCTCGGTACTGGTTCCTGCTATTGCTTTCACGTCTCTTTTATTATTTCACGCCATTTCAACAGCCGTAAGCAACAAGATTATTTATGCGTTTCAGTCCCAGGCACGCTTTAAAGTGCCCCGGCCAACGCAGTTTTGTAGACGCGCGTGTTTGGACACAAGTTAGCAACGTTGCCATTGCCTATACTCCATGAGTGGGGTGAGTGGTGGTGGTGGTGGTGGGATCAGGACTTCGTCGTTGCCTGTTATTGTGATTTTTGGCAATGAATACGAAATGCGAAATGCTGAGCGTTTCGTCTCGTCTCGTGCCTTTTGACAAATGGCTTCGATGATGTTTTTTATGGCCCAGACCTATCTGCTCAACTTGTGACATCGTTATGTACGTACAAGTACACAAAGAAAAAAAAAATAAGATCAATGGCAATTATGTCATATCATTACGAAACTGAAACATATCAATTTGTTTATTAAAATAGTAAAGATATGAAAACGTAACACAAATTATATGAGAAAAATGTCAAAACAAAATTTGAAATTGTTTTAATGAATGAATGAAATAGTTCAAATAATAGCTATTGCGTTTACGAAACTTAATTAAAACAAGATATTTAATACCTTGCTACAGTTTTTAGAGCGAGTCTTTTCGTTTGGGCTGCCTGTAAAAGCAGGTAATTTAGGTCTTTCGATCACGCTTCCACCTATGATGCAATAATAAAAGTTAGAGCAGTGAAACTATAAAACAAATAAATAACAAGGAAGAAAGTCGGTCAAGCCTAACTATAATATACTCTGTACCCCCCTAAAGTTTATATTTAGCTGATCAATTTATGTAAGAAGCCACACAAAGTTTCTTTTGTCAACTTTATATTTTGCAGTCATTTTCAAAAACCTTATAAGCAAATCGATAGTTTGTCACCTCATTTATCGACCCTAATTGTCTCCTAATAACGTGCAGAAACACTCATCTCTAAGTGCTAGCCAAGCTTACGGATCGTTTGAAGTGAAGTCTGGCTCTACGACCCGACTTTTATGGCTTGGCTTCGGTTGGATGAAGCTTATACCTCTCGATCTTACTGCAGTTATGGCAAATGCACAATTACCGCAATTGCGCGCTCATTCAACAACAAAGAAACACACAAAAATGCACGGCTGTTTTCAGGAACTTTAGCAGACAGACAATATATTAAAAATATTTTAATTATATACAACCCTGTTCCGAATTCTGAATCGGTTTTCATGGAAACGTTAAAAAGTTGAATTAAACTTATCTATATTATGTGGAAGTTGACAATCAAATCTAGGGTCAGGGTTGGGAAAAATCAAATTTGTTAAGTCCGCTTGCTCAAGTGAATTCAATTCGATCTAGTTACCAAAGATATGCTTCAGGACTTTCATATAAATTGGTCAATTTTAAATTAGAAAAACCAACTTTTTTACGGAAACCCACACGAAATTCGGAACGAGTCCAAAAATGACATAAATTAAACAAAATCGAGAGCTTAAGTAGATGTCGGCCCTGCCCGTCTTCGATACGCCCGTTTCTAAGAGGAAGAACTGTAATAGCCTTCTCTAATGTTAAGTAACAGAGCGTTAACATTATTGTTAACAAACTCACAATATGTTGGCACACCGCATTATGATCCCAAATGAATGACAAAAATTGATTTTTATACACTTGAAAAGTGTATTGTAATTTGGCCCAGAAGCTTGCAACGCATTGAAGGAATCATCTCCGGCCACATAAAGTATATATATTCTTGATCAGCATGACGAGCTAAGTCAACTGAGCTTTTCCGTCCGTTTGTCTGTCCGTCTGTCTGTTTCTACGTGAACTAATCTCTCAGTTTTAAGATTATCAAGCTGAAATTTTGCACAGAGTCTGCTTTTCAGAGCGGATGACTACTTGTTGAAGTTGCCATTGTAACGATCGACGGAAAATGCGTTTAAGTGAGGAAAACTTGTTTGTTTTTAATGTTTGCGTTCTTTATTAAGATTGCGTTCATTATTAAGATTATATGTTTTCAAACTGATCTGCGAAGTTTGGTCAAAATCGCTAACCGTTGGAGCGAGCTCGGCACAGACAAAGTTAGCTTTCCTTTCTCGTTTTAATATCTTCCCAATTTTTATACTCTGTACCGAAGGTACATAGAGTATATTAAGTTTGTGCAAAAGTATGTAACAGGGAGAAGGAATCCTTTCCGACCCTATAAAGTATATATATTCTTGATCAGCATGAACAGCCGAGTCGATATAGCCATGTCCGTCTGTCCGTCCGTCCGTCCGTCCGTCCGTCCGTCCGTCCGTCCGTCTGTCCGTCTGTCCGTCTGTCCGTCCGTCCGTATGAACGAAGAGATCTCAGAGATGGTAAGAGATAGAGGTTTGACATGTATGGGGCATATATTTCTTATACTTGCAGGCAGATCAAGTTTATTTTCAATTTTTGCCACGCCCACTCCCGCCCCCGCAGTTTGGAAAAAACCTCATATCTCCTACAGTTTTGAAGATAGATCGTTCGTACCTTCTAGAGATACCTTGTAAACAAAATTATTTATCGATTTGCTGAAAGAATGATAAAGATCGGATGAACGATACTCAAGTTATGAGCAAAAAACGGCCAGTAAACACCCAGCACCACCCCACCCACCACCGCAGCATTCTATTGAACGGCAATCTTAGTGAGAGAGAGAGAGAGAGAGAGAGAGTGAAACTTAGAGATGAGCGCGTATAACTCGTGAGCAAATGCGAGCTGAGACGGCTTGACCGACTTTCTTTCTTGTTTTATGCGATCTTTATGAAAATGTTACATATTATAGGTGTTGAGCATACATATAAAAAGTCTCCAAGTCTCGGCCTTCTGCTCCCAAGTTACCGCATCAAACTTCTTGTTTTTGCAAATATATATTTGTTTGACTCAACAAAGTCAACACAAGAAGCAAATGTTCTTCAGCCACGGAAAAGTATATACCTCTTTGTTTTTGCGAACATTCACTTTTAAATCGTCATCATATTTTTCACTTATAAAAAATAACAAAACAAACAAAGCTAATTCGTTGCATCGATAGCAATTTATCGATAACGGGTGAAGCTGTCATTGAGAAAGCCAAAGTACTTAAACTCAGGTCATCTGGAGCAACAAATTCGCACTGCGTCTACTTTACCTGAACTTTTGAGAAATTGGGCATTGCCTCTCGAGTAACGGGTATTAAAAATGTAACCAAAGACTAGAGGATGCCCTCAGGAAGGAGCTCTCTCCCCTGTTGTGGAGCCTACTTGTGGATGAGCTCCGAGAAAAACTCGCGTCCATTGTTACATTGTTATACTTGCGAGAGGAAAATACGAAGAAACTCTATGTGACATAGTCCAAAGGGGACTGAATGTGACGTCCGATTGGTGGAAGGAGGTTGGGCTCAACCTAAACCCTGCGAAAAGAATGAAGCCAATACGCCTATCCGGCTGCCTCGTTACACCAGAAAAAGAGGTCAAATACCTTGGCGTAGTTTTTGACTACAGGCAAAGATTTGATAAGCACTTAGAGTATACACTCAGCAAGTGTACTAGAGCATTCTTCATATGCAGGCCTAATATGGAAAAGAACTACCATTATAGAGAAAAAGCTATCCTTTTAGATAGTCAAGCAGCGCTCAATGCGCTTTGCAGCAACAAGTTCACCTCTAAGCTAGTCTTAGAGACAAAGAACAAATTCGACCAACTAGGCAGCAGGAACAACCTGACTCTACGATGGATACCGGATGGATAACAATATCCCTGGGAACGAATTGGTACGCAAGGGTGCAACCATCGCAATGATAGGTCCGGTACCCTACTGCGGCATAGGCCAACACACCATAAAAAGTCCCTTTAGAAAGGAAGAAAACACGCTTAGAACAGCCTCCTGGGTAAACACCAGGGGGATGAGACAAGCTAAAGCATTAATAGTGAACCGCTACCTCAAAAGATTCTACAAATTAATCCATCAAAGAAGTATTGATTTGTGTACGGAATGTTCAATCCAGGAATTCTTGTCTTGATCTCGACTTAAGCTCATACGGGATTGATTTTATCAGTCGGATCCAATCAAAAAGGTGCGATATTGATTTAAGCTCGATATTCGTAATTGATTTGATCTCGAAGTTGGCTTGGTGCAAGAATACCCAAGCTTGATAGTCGAACTACATTCAATCCGAATGAGGATTGCATCAAAAATTACTTAGTATGACTTTTAATCGATGTTTAAACTCATTTTGAACCCATGAAAAGCATCTCACATGAGCTCCATGCTACTTTTTTAACGTTCTTTTTGATTTTCAATCCAGCAAGTTCTAGCCAGCTCGAGGTCATTCGTTTGTATACAACTGTAAAAACAGGACACAAATAACATTACAATGGAGAATATAGAATACAGAACCAGTAGAAAAACCCAGTGTTTAGAGCGAGACGGACATATTCCCAAATGTATCCAGAGAGCGTAAGATATAGCGAACAGCTGACCAAATGTATCCAGAGAGCGAACAGCTGACTAATTTCTGACAGAAGCGGTGTAGACTGCGCAATCGTTCAGTCTAGATATCTAAGTCTATGACATTACAATGGAGGCATAGACTAAGATATCTAGACTCCACAATTGCTCAGTCGACACCGCTTATGTCAGAAATTAGTCAGCTGTTCGCTCTCATTTACGCTCTCTGGATACATTTGGTCAGCTATTCGCTCTCTGGCAGCGAAAATTTGTTCTCTAATACTTATTCTCCATGATGGAGGTCGGTCGCTATTGAAGTCTGTTCAATAAACTTCTCATGCTGGAAGTGATATAACTGGTAGGGAATTCCAAGGCAGCGCAAAAATCCCACACCACCAATAACAGCTGTGCTGTCAGAAAAATTTGTGTATGTATTTGTATCAGTGCCGGCCAAATGGAGCCCTCTAGTACGGCCGACCCACGCTGTATCAACGTTCCGTCGACGATTTTGTGACTGTCGTTGACGCTCGACTGACGTATTTTTCAAGGCGATGTCCGCTCAATACGTTAACGGGTCTACAGGCACGCTAGGTCGACGCAATGCCATGCAGAGAAGAGACATAAGCGACGCTCGTTCAACCCAATGACAGGAATGGGGCGACTTAAGCGACGCTCGTTCGACCCAATGCCATGTATGGGCCGACTTTAGCGACACTCGTTCGACACGCGTTCGGCCCATGTTACAATTTGACAGGCAGCACGACGCATCACCGTACAAAGAGCAACGCTGGGTTGACGAAAATAGAGTGACTGATCCCAGCCGTACTAGAGGGAGAGGACAAAAAAGTGTGCTTGTGTTGGTGAGCAAGTACAGTACCCTCTAGTACGGCCGACCGACGCTGTATCAACGTTCCGTCGACGATTTTGTGGCTGTTGTTGACCCACGCTTACTTCCCTCGCAATGTGCTCGACTAATGTATTTTGCAAGGCGATGTCCGCTCAATACGTTAACGGCTCTCCAGGCACGCTAAGTCAACGCAATGTCATGCAGAGAAGAGACATAAGCGACGCTCGTTCGACCCAATGTCATGAATGGAGCGACATAAGCGACGCTCGTTCGACCCAATGACATAAATGGAGCGATATAAGCGACGCTCGTTCGATCCAATGACATGCATGGAGCGACATCAGCGACGCTCGTTCGACCCAATGACATAAATGGAGCGATATAAGCGATGCTCGTTGGACCCAATGACATGCATGGAGCGACATCAGCGACGCTCGTTCGACCCAATGACATAAATGGAGCGATATAAGCGATGCTCGTTGGACCCAATGACATGCATGGAGCGACATCAGCGACGCTCGTTCGACCCAATGACATAAATGGAGCGATATAAGCGATGCTCGTTGGACCCAATGACATGCATGGAGCGACATCAGCGACGCTCGTTCGACCCACTAAGCGTTTTGCGGTCTGAGCTGAGAGCGCACAGTCAGCTTCGCGGTATCTGGTGACTGTTCATTACCGTTCGAAGAGCCACGCTGGGTTGACGGAAATACAGCGACTGACCGCAGCCGTACTAGAGGGTAGTTTTACTTGCAATTTAGTGTTCAGCGACTTACACAATCATGAGTTCAGCTCGAGTTTGCGTAAAAACACGACTGACTTCGGCTCGTGGTAGCTATTGCTGGCCGGCTCTCGCTTGTACCCATTAGCCTGAGAGAGCTTTTTACTTTCAGTTTCGAACTTGCTCTCGGTATCTTTTCGCTCTTTCGCTTTGACAGTGGAATTCCGAACTTACTTCAATCATTCCAATTAAGTCAGGTTCATTTGATTTTCAAGTAGGATCCGCAGTTGAAATGAGCGATTTAGGATTGATACAAGCCTTTTAGGATTTTTCCAATCCTTTCGTACTTAAAATTTCAATACGAAGATCGAGATTAAATCAATTTTTTTGGACTTGATTTTAGCTCGCCTTCTTTTTTCTGTGTAGGAGAGTTGTAAACTCAATAGGGAGGCCACAATAGACCAGGATTGATCGATATTGATAACAACCACAGATCGTTAATTTATCTTTTGTACGTGTAATGTCTTTTGATAATGTAAATCGCCAAACTATCACCAAACTCACTCCAAAATCTTTCACCAGACGATCTTCTTGAAGAGAGACACGACAATATGTTTACGGGAAACGAAAGCAAACCAAATTTATTGACAATTTTTGTTCCCGGTTTTTGAGCACAATTATATGTCATCCAATCTGAACGATAAAATTTTGTGTCAATAGAGATGGCTCATACGTAGAAGATCTTTAGTCTTAAGCTCTCTACGCAGATAAAGAGAAACGAATAATGAGAAAAGTTTTGTTGAGATTATTACTGAACTTTAGTTACTACAAAAGCCCTACTTTGTCTTAAATCTTAGCTAAATCCATTCATTCTTTATTCCTTTTCTTAAAATTAATACAGAGCTTGTGAATAGCCTCAATATCAAGGTATATCCATTTGATTTTTATAAATTTCTATCAATTTGCCATGTCGCAAAAATACAAACTCAATTAATTTCGCACATATCACTTTCAGCTATATCATATCGTCCTTTTATTCCTATAAAAAAAAATAGCAATACATTTTTTTTTTCCTGTGTACGGTACACACGTAGTGTAGTACATGCTAGGCGCATACGTAAATTTGTATTTGCACTGGGCATATTTTGTTCATTACATTCGCTTTTCCCTACCCCTCCCCATCGGTTTGCTGAATTTGTCCAAATATTTGCTTTTGTCTGTTGCTTTTCGTTTCGTTTTCGTTTCTTTTATTGTTGTCATGTTGCTTTGGTCCGTAATGGCAGCTCGTAAAAATGTTTCATTTATGCTAAATTCATTTTTGTGCCCTCGAAATCTGTTGCCGCACCAAAAGTAATAAAAGGATTCTTTTCCATTTGCTTTGTTGTCTCCCTTGTCTAGCTTCAAGTATTTATATATATTTTTCTGGTGTATTCTGTGGCTTCCGCTTGGTTTTTGCTATTTGTTTAAGGTTGGATTTATTGGTCTACAAATTATATTTGTTTTGTTCACAGTTAATGAGTCTGTTAATGTAATGTGTACGCATTTTTGAGTGTTCATAAAAATTTTTGTAAGAAAACCGGGACTAGGCAGAAAGTAGAAAATCATCAAATTTGGCATCACAAACAAACTTACCTTTTGATGCCGCATAATTACTCAATAATGTGCACCCAAATCGTAAAAATGTGAAAAGTGAAAAGTGGAAAGGTGTAAAATGTGGGTGCCAAGTTGTAAAACTTAAGTAGCTGCACTTTATGAGCGCAAAAGAATAATGTTTTACAGCAGGAACGGTAAATGGTGGGTATGAAGGAGAAGGCTTGAGCGAATAGACTTTCGATGGAATTTTGTAAGTTCAGTGCTAAAAGAAAAGTTGTATTTGTTTCACACAATTTATAGCCACTTGAATCACTTTCAAGCCGTCTCAAACTAGTTCCAATTCCTTAATTCTCACTTTCTTCACGGATTTCGTTAATTTCAAAAGCTACTTAAAACCAAAAGTCCAACTTTTCATTATCAAATAAGAAATGGGAACCCACTTTTACCACCGCTCCCGCTCCTATGGATCACAAATCACAAACTCAATAAGCTGTGCAGCAATTTGCACCCTCCCAAAAAAGAAGAAGACGACAACAACATGAACAAGGACCTAGTGGCCACGTCTTCAACGAAGCGTTGTCAAAGTGACAAGCATTAAAATCCGAGCTCTACCCAACCGTCATTAAATGCGCGAATCCATTAAAAGCCGAAAATCAAACCAACTTTATTGAATATCAAATTAACATGTTCATAAAAATGCGCACATTAAATTAAAAGCGCTCTGGCAAAAGACGCAGTCGTTGGAGATGGAGATTCCAATTTCCATTGGCTGTTGGTGTGAAGAGGAAATAATAAAAATTAACTATGAGACAGAGAAAAGCAAACGACAGAGACACACACACACACACACAGACATAAAAACTACGTTTATGCGGGGATAAAAATAATGTATTAAATATACAAAGTATTATTATTATCACCATAATTCAATTTGAAAAGCAGATTTTCAGTTCTGCACTCAATTAAACTTTGTTTTTTGGCCATTTAACTCTTACAAATTTATATGGAAGTTGGCAAAGAAATCTGTGGTTGCTAGATCAAGGATTCCTTTTTCTATGAACTGAATACACTTGGCATTGAGATTTTGGTTAAAACTGCTTAAGCAATTCCAATTTTTCTTAAACGGAATCTGGTAAACTTATTCAACTTACAAACGATTATACGAAAACCGAAGTGAAATTGAGAACAGACCTGAATGATTTATTTTAACAACTAAAATAATATATCAAAAAGTACTTTTCTCTAACATACACGAATGTTGTACTCACTTAAGATAGACTTAAGATATTTCCAAATAATAATAATAATAATGAAATAAGAGTTTCGCATTTTATACCCATTAATATGGAATAAAATGGAATAAAAATAGAGAGTCGTTTCGGAATTACTTCGCAGAGAGGGAATGTCCTTAGGCTAAACTAAGATTCTCTCAAAAGCGGTCATATTTAGGGCGCTGCAGTTTTTGGTACACTATTGTGGCCATGTTACTTACTGCAGACCAATTCTCTTCCGAGTCAAGTATGATGCCCACCAGGTTAAGAGCGGCTGGTGTCCTCCCCACTCCCACGATCAGCTCACTTCATTCTCGGTTAAATGTCGGATGGACAATAACGGCATTTCTACACACCTGATCATATTAATAGGTACACACATCAACTCTGACTTTAAGGTAACAGAAAACAGTTTTATTCATTGTTTCAAACTTAAAATTTGTTCTCATTGGATCTTAAACTATTTGTTTTTAATAAAATAAACTTAATTGTAACATAGAATAATAATATAACATAAAAGAGATCGTTTTCAGTGTGATCATAATAATAGGTACACTTCATGTGTTGGTAAGAAAAAAAAATTTTATTTCCATTTTGTGTTCTTTTTTTTAGGTAAATTAGTATTTCAGTGTATCCACCTCTATTTTTGGCCACTACTGCTATTCTTTTAGGCATACTTTTAATAAGAGCCTGGCAGGTCTTTACTGGTGTCTCATACGACAGTTTTTGGACACCTTCCCATAATTTTTGTTTATTTGAAAATGAATGCTTTGCAAATTTCTTTTTTAAGCCTCCCTACAAGTTTTAAATGGGGTTAAGGTCGGGGGATTGGCTTGGCCACTTCAGAACGTCAACTTTTTGGTCCTCGAAAAATTTAGATAACAGCCTTGATGTGTGTTTAGGATCATTATCTTGCTGAAATACCCAACGTAATGGCATATTTTCCTCAGCATACGGTACCATAACTGTTTCCAATATGGATTTGTACTCTTCAGCATTCATTTTGTTCGTAGTCTGATAAATTGGACCTACGCCGTACAGCAGCAACCCCATACCATTATATTGCCACCTCCATGTTTGACTGTTTTTTTGTAAACCGTGGATGGAATTCCTTTCCATTAGGGCGTCAATCATTCCTTTCACAGTCATTCCCAAACAAATTAATCTTGGTTTCATCGCTCCATAATATGTTTCTCCATTTTTTCTCCCCGGTGCATCCTACCCAGTCTTTGTGGTCCCTTGCAAAAGTTTGCCTCATGGTGATATTTTTTTTGCGCATAAGTGGGACTTTTGTGGCAATTCTTCCTGGTAGGTTGGCATCTTGTAGTCGTCTTCGGATAGTTGGAGCAGTAACTGAATTCCCAATTTCGGCTGCAATAGCCTTCGATGACTTAAATGGGTCCTTTTTGCTCAAAGTTACTATGTAGTGGTCAAGGGTTTCTGTTGTTTTTTATGGCCTTCCACGGGTTTCCTGTCTTGGTTTTCTTTCTAATGCATTTTTAACAAAATTATGAGACCTGTTCATTAATTTGGCGATGGCTCGTAAAGATTTGCCTTCTTTTCTCAGACTAAGAACCAATCGAGCTTCTTCTTTAGTACAATGAGAATTTCGACCCATTTTTTCTAAAAAAAATAATTATTTAATTCTCTGTATTGACAGGAGCTATACTTAATTTACCTTTAGTTACCAAAAGATCACTGATTACAAAATTATTCACTTGATACTTGTGAGAAACGGAGACTGTACCTATTATTATGATCAGGCGGACTCGCAATTTATAGAAAAGCTTTGATATACGGGGCAGCCCCTCTTTCAACTCTTTGTCACAGTGTGGCCAGACATTGACAACAACAAAAAACCAAAAATTATAAAGTTGTCAACACTAAAAGTACGACAAAAACCATCTATAATTAAAAAATTCCGGTGTGTACCTATTAATATGATCAGGTGTGTATATATGTATACTTGAAAAGAGTGTTATAGGTTCCACGTCTATTCAACACAAAACAAATTAAGCACCAACAAATTCAACACAACTCCATTTCAACAAAGGTAATTGAAAATTTCAAAAATATCTATATCGATATTTTTGACGATAGAGAAAAAAAGTATCATTTCGATATAAATATTTTGGTGCAAAAAATATCGATAAAATGTTTTTCAATAAAAACCCGGATCATAACAATGAACAGGTCTATTGCGCTAATTGAGACGTCATTTGACGCTTAATATGAACTACATTCTGACTGTATACATTTAATGTATATTTATTAAATTAACAAAAGATATTTATTTTTTATTTTATTTATAACATAAGAAGTTCTGCAAACTTATTAATGAATTTTAAATTATGGACCAAAAGAAGTGTTTACTTTTTAAATTCATCGTCTTTCAAAATAGAGCATTCGAACTACAAAGCATAAAAAAAACTTATTCAGTTAAATCTACGAAACGAAAAACTTTTAATGTTACCAATTGTTGCAGAGGTCATGTTGCTCACATTGCGCACAAAAGTGAGCATTGAGTGAATTCATGAGCACTGAGCCAGATCCACCATACAATATCAACAATAATCCAAAAATGAATGATCGAAAAGAATAAATAAGCTAAAAACGTGTGGCCATGCAGTGGAATGCCGATATGATCCCAAAGCTTATTCAAGCCGTCGAGGAGTCGGAATTCCTCTGGAACATGACCAGCGTCAATTATAAAAATAGTGATGCCAAGGAGTCTAGCTGGAGCAGCGTTGCCGATCAGCTTGGCGTCACCAAGAAAGACACTGTCGACAAGTGGAACTGTTTGCGAAACACATTTCGTGTGAGTTTGCAATTCAATACAAAAGCAGCCCGCATGTAATTGAATTTTTATTCATATTTTTGCAGATTTGGGGCGCTTGATTCGAAGATGAGCATCCGGACTTGGCTTTGGAGTTCCTAATATGTGTTAACAGGGTGTTAAGAAACATGCAGGAGAAGGTTCCACTTGGTAATATGAGGCTTCGGCCTAACTGAGGCAACACAAGCTACAAGGCCAACCGATGCTACTCAAGTCGCACATTCAAGTCAATTAAATGAATTTGACCAAATTGAAGAAGAGGAGAATCTCTTTAAAAGTTTGAGATTCTGTAGGATTTTGAAGATATTTACTTTCGCATTAAGTGCTACCACTCCTACTTCAATATACACATATCAAATAAATAAACATATTAAATTACTCGTCTCCTATACTTTTAAAATGCATGCGATGCTGTTTCCGGAATTATTCCACATATGTATTGTTGCCATTGACATTCTAAACTTGTATGAGAGGGATGTTATGCTGGATCCTGAAGCCCAATAGCGCAGTGTCACTGCTAGTCTATCGCCAGGTGAAATGGTCTCACGAAAAGTCGCCGTCTACATTCTCCCAACAAAAGAGCTGATCGAAAGTGGCTGCATCCAAGCGCACATAATTTATAAATTTGTGCGGAATACTTCGTATTCAACTTGGCAAACATTCCTTCTTTCCCTCGAGTCAAATTAATTTTTTCGATCCATCATGAGCGATTTGCCTCGGGTTCAGCATCATCTTCATCTTCGTCAAGCACCTACAAGGCAATAACAGCACACGCCACTAGCTCTGTTGCCTTTCGCGCATTCATTTCTTGCAGCTAAAAAATTTAATTTAATTACAATTAAAAAAATACACGAAAGCAGTAAAAATTACGCATATTTACGTTTATCAAAATTTTTAGGTCGAAAAAAAATAAAACAAAGTAATCGCAATGTGACAGGAAAACCAACATGCGCGATTTGCTTGGCACAGTCAAAATAGTTCAAATGAGCTAATTTTGAGCTAACTCATTGCATCAGCTGTTCAATTAATTGTGGTCACAAACCACTGTGACGCCAAATGAGTACTTGTGTTCACATTGAAAAGTATTCGTTCCTGTGACACACGATTTCTGTGACAAGGCAATGGTCGTTCACATTGCGCTGTGCCACTGTGATCCTGAAATTTGCCGTACTGTGCCCCAATGTAAACTCAGCATGAGCAGCAAACCGAACAGCTGTTATGTGGCGGGCTACAATGACTTGAAAATCAGCATAGGAGCGAATTGGAAGAAGAGACGTTAAACAAAAGTAACGGGGACATGGCGAGATTATTTAAATGGCGGCAGATGAGGCCTGAAACAGAGTCAGCAGAAACATCTAGACGCGTGCAGTTGTCGCCAAGCCACGTTTAACACGTGTTTTTTAATATCTTCAAGTATAGCTTCTAGCTTTATATCTTCTACCTTCTTGCCTTCTAAATACATTGTTACTTAACCACAAACTTTGGACAGAAAGAACTGTCTGAAATTGTAGTCAGTAAATGAAGTATTAACGAACGTGAAAAACGATTTAATTGGAACTTGATCGCACTCAAGCGACGTGAGCCAACACCAATAATAGTTAGACGGAGATTTTAGGAAATCCCGTTTTGTTATGTGCTCATCGGTCATTCGGTTTCTGGTGTCAGAAACCACACTTTTAATAGCCGAATCCAAGCGTTCTAATGACGCGGAGCTTCCCGGTGTAATAAGATATGACTATGTAAAGTCAGAAAGCACTGAAAATGCGTCTTTCTCTTCCAACCAGAACCTAATGGGGTCCCGATCCAGGGGAAATAACGGTAAATTAAAATTCCTACAAATGCCCAGAAGTCAAAATCAATTAGATTTGCATTTACCGTTTTTAAAGATGGGCTGTGTGATATCGTCGACATATAGCGAGAATAAAAGTGGACTCAGAATGTACCCCTACTCCACAGTTAAACCAGTCAGAAAGTCTGGAAACGTCCCAAACCGACGCTGTGTTGTTGTCGTACAGCTGGACTATTGCCTTGAGCATTTTAGTAGATAGACCGATGTTGCTCAGTTTGTAGAACAGGCTTCCTCTGTTCACTATATCAAACGCTGCCTTAAAGTCAATAAAAAATATATATATCTTTTTTTTGGACTGGAGATAAGACTGAGCAATTGACGTTAGAACAAAGATGTTAACGACTGTAGAATAGCCCTTTCGAAATCCATTCTGAAATTCAATTAGTAGATTCATCTTGTTAACCCATTCAGTCAAGCGGGACAGTAGCACTCATCATAACATTAAGGCAAGAAATTCCCTGTAGTTGCTGGCGTAAGATGGGTCTCCCTTTTCATAGATTGGGAAGATAATGCTACGCTTAAACGAGTCTGGGAAGGTCCCTTCATTGTACAAGTGATTGTAGGCTTGTGTTAGCAGTTCTTTCAAGTTTGGCGTATGCAGTGTGTGTCACGCTTGTCGACTCGATCCTTTCTGAAAAGCTTGGTTTTTCTGTTTTTGTTGCTTGACTGCTACCAATCTTAAATATTGTGCCCACCGCTGGTGTAAACCATCGTCCCCAATCATATCCACAAAGTAAATGCTCGTAACTAATAGAAAAACTCCACCGAAACTTATTTACTTTTGTTTAACCCAAATTGATGTCTTTCACTGAACTCTACTCTCTTCACGACTTTATTATGCATAAACCTAGAACCAACAAGATGGCCAACTCTCCCTGATATTGGCGTCCAATGAAAACAGCAAACGACATTTTATTTATTTATATCGCTTAGGTGACAAGGACATTCAGGATGTTGGCTACTTTTTCAAAGTTGCAGGCTTGTGTGTGTGTGTGTGTGTGTTTGTGTGTGTAATTAAGTGAAGCATAAATAAAATGCCTTTTTAGTATTCATCACAATTTATGCTAAGCTCTCAAAGAGCGTCAAGTCGCCCTCCTCTGACAGACAGACAGACAAGTCGCGACCCAAAGTCTTGGGGCTGTTGCATAACTAAGTAAGTGCGCTGCCTCCAACAACAGCAGGATTACAACAGCCCGCCAGTTGGCAAAAGGACGCCTGCTACGCCGTTGCTCATCAAATATGCAATTAAATCAGTTTCCGTTTAATTAAACCGGAAGTGCGTTGGTTTGAGCTCTCACGCACACGCTTACACTGTCATATTGGTTATGTATTTGTGCCCACCCCCCCTTCCCCTTTGTCCGTGTGCCTCGGTGCGCATTGTGGTTTGATTTTTAAGTGCTGCAAGGGGCGTACAATTTTTACATTTTTATGAGGTTTTCCATGCAATTCAGTTTTTTTTCTTTTTTTTTTTAATGGGATATTTTTGCATTTTATTGAATTGAAAATTACAATTCTACAAAGACCGAACGATGCGAGAGCTAAGCGGTACAAAATTTTGCAATTAGTTGGCCATTGCCATTAAATTGGCAATGCAATTTAAGACGCAGCCAGCTGGCTAATTAAGCCAGGCGAATTGTACGCCTAAAGTTATGCAGCACTCGAAACAGTCGTGGCTTCGGCAGCAACAACAATGCAATGGCAGCCGCCACTATTTCTTCAGTCGGTTGCTCTGCTTATTTCTTAATTAATAATTAAGAATGAAAACAAGGCAAAAAGTAAGTTGTCTGGCGTGCACTTTCGCTGCACAAAACTCGGGCGAGAGATTGCCACAATTTCCAGAGATGCCCGTAAGCATGCAATGCTTTTGTGTTGTAAATACCCTATACAAAAAAGTGAGCGTATGCGGCATATGAGTTAAGGTATTTAGCGGTCTTAAAACTTTGAATGTTTTAAGTTGAAGTCTGATTTTTATATGTGATATACGAGATATTTCTTTTTGTTATTAGGCGCCTGAATAAATAACAATAACAAATTCAGACCACAAACACTCACAGAAAAAAAAGATCACGATATTTAGTATCAATCTGGTATTTTGTAGTATCAAATCGGCCTTCATCTGAAAAATATCCAGATGATATGTTCGAATATATCACTTTGACATTTCGAACACATAAAAGTGATATTTTTTCAGATCAACAATTTGATATTCTTTAATATCAATGATATATTATTGTAGTATCAAAGGAATAAAATAAATAAATAAATCTGCCGAAAGCAAAGGCTAAGCATGTGCCTTATTGTTCTGCCCTTGAACGTCAAACAGCACACATATACATACATACATGCATATTTTCAGTAGAGTCGGCAGGCGGCCAAGCCAGTTTGGGTTCAGGAAGGCGAAATCAACCATCGATGCCATCGGCAAAGTGGTTGAGATTGCAACGGAAGCCATATCTGGAACTCGGTGGCGATTTGGCAGGGCCTTATTGTGACCCTGGATGTTAAGAACGCGTTCAACACAGCGGACTGGGTGAGCACTCTAGACGCACTAGCGTCGTTCGGCATCCCGGCTTACTTGTACGCCATGATACGCAGCTACTTCTCGAGCAGGTAGCTACTATACGAGATAGAGGAAGGCACGAAATCACATGATGTTTCAGCTGGAGTACCTCAGGGTTCAGTCCTGGGGCCTCTCCTATGGAATATTATGTACGACGGCATACTGAGATTACCTTTCCCAGCTGGCACGCACATCGTTGTTGTGGTGGCCAAGGAGCTCCAGATGGCGGAGTCTGCATGCGGCGCAGGCATAGCCATGGTTTAGCAAAAAACTGTGGCGGTTCTGGTTAGCAGTAGAAAACAGGTCGAAACTGCTACTATCATGGTGGGAAGGGCAGAAGTGGTCTCCAAGCGTGCTATACGGTACCTTGGAGTCATGATAGACACCAGGCTGTGCTTCCGCGAGCATTTGGAGTACGTCCAAAAACAATCTGCCGACGCGTGCAGAGCATTATCACGCATAATGCCAAATACCCGAGGCCCAAAGCATGAGCGCCGACGATTCCTTATGGGAGTATGCAAGTCCATTATGCTGCACGCTGCTCCAGTGTGGACACAAGCATTTGCGGTCCCGAGCTATTGCCGGGGCGTTGAGGCGGTCTATCGCCTAAGCGCAATTCGAGTCTGTAGCGCCTTCAGGACGATATCCAATGAAGCAGCGCTTGTCATAGCAGGAATGGTGCTGTTGGGCTACCTGGCAGCGGAATCGGCAATCGTCTACCGTGCATCACGTGAGCGGTCCCTCGTAGCACACACAGTAGAGAGAGCAGCCTTATCAAGTGGCAGAGCGCCTGGGACTCTTCCTCATAAGGCCGCTGGACGCACAGGCTAGTCCCCAAAATCAAACCGTGGCTGGAGAGACAGCATGGTTAGGTGAACTTCTACCTCACCCAGATACTCAGTGGGCACGGATGCTTCAGAAGCTACCTTCATCGCTTCGGGCACGACAACAGCCCCGAGTGCACTTGGTGTAGCGGAGGTTTCCTAGAAGACGCACAACACATCCTGCTTGAATGTGGACGTTTTGAGGAGCAAAGGATGGCACTCAGGGACATCGCAGGCGAGGAAGTTACCATTAATAACTTCTCTAAATTGATGGTTTCGAGCGAACAGTTCTGGAACGCGACCAGTGATTTTGCAGCCAGCGCCCTAATTGAACTGCGCAGACTGGAGCGATTGAGACGGACATAAATTATTATATTGCAGTTGGTGCCTCTGCGAAGCATTGCCTTGCGGTCGTCCCGCAGAGGCTTGCAACTAAATTGTAAATGAAAAAATTGTCCATCTAATGTGTAGGTTAATACTAGTTGAATAAACATAGAATATAAAAAAAAAAATACATGCTTATTTTGCATGTACATTTGTATGTACGCGTGTTTGCATATGCATGTATGTGTGCTTCTGTGCTGTTTGACGTTCAAGGGCTGAACAAAAAAAAACGCAACGCGGACACAAAATATGTATACATACATATGTACATATTTAAACAAGCACTTCTACTGCGTAGAGAGCTTAAAGTGAAAAAAACACTCACAATATGTATGTATAAGTGTGTGTATTATAATCGTACATACTATTCTTCTTCTTCTTTATTGGCTTGATGTTGCATCACAACCGCTTGACGGTCTTGGCCTCTGCAATGAATGCCCTCCATTCGCTTCTGCATTGTGCGAGCTGGCACCAGTTGTTCACACCAAGGATGGAAACGTCTTTCCGCACTTGATCATCCCATCTTAGTGCTGGGCGACCCCTCCTGCCTTGTTCTCCAAAGTCAGCCGCCTTCGCTTTGTACGTCTTTTTTACTGGAGCTTCTTCATCCATTCGGATTACATGTCCTAACCAGCGCAACCGCTGTTGCTTTATGCGCTTGACTAGACTGATGTCCTTATAGAGCTCATACAGTTCGTGATTCATTCGAATGCGGTATCCATCGCCAACTTTCAAAGGTCCATGGATTCTCCGAAGGATTTTTCGCTCGAACACGCCAATCGTCTCCTCATCCATGCTTCTGCGCCGTATTGCAGGACTGGGATGATGAGCGACTTGCATAGCGCTATTTTTGTTCTTCGAGAAAATGCTCTGCTCTTGAGCTCCCTACTGAGCCCGTAGTAGCATCGGTTTCCAAGAGTAATTCTTCTTCGGATCTCCAAGCTGATGTTGTTGTCGCCGGTAATCATCGTCCCGAGGTAGACAAAATCCCCTACAACCTCAAAGTTGTACTCCCCCATAGTAATAAATTGTCCAAGACGCTTAGACTTCTTGTCAGTGGATACTAGGTACTTCGTCTTGTCCTCGTTTACCGCTAAGCCCATCAGTTTAGACTGCTTCTCAATCTCTGAAAACGCCCTGCTTACCGCCCGTTCGTTTTTGCCAAAAATGTCAATATCATCGGCGTATGCGAGTAGCATTAGATCTTTATAAAGAAATGAGCCCGATCTGTTGGCATTTGGGCACTGGCGCAGTATATACTCCATCAGTAGATTAAAGAAGTCACACAATAGGGTATTACCCTGTCTAAAACCTCTCTTGGTATCAAATGGTTCCTATTTTGACGGAACTTCGAGTGCTTCTCAACGTCATCATGCAAAGTCGAATGTACTTTGCTGGTATACCAAAGGTAGACAGGTCGTCATAGAACCTTGACCTTATCGGTGTGTCAAAGGCTGATTTATAATCTACAAAAAGATGGTACATACTATTAGCGACTGAATAAAGGCAATAACCTTTTTACAATTTTTTAATTTGCACAACAGTACAACAACACACACAAATGCAATTCACATTTTATTCACTTTTACCGTTCACATTTTTTTCCTCACTTTTTTTTACTTACCTTTCATAAGCGCCAGTACAGATCGAATGACGAAATTCGCAACAAGAAGCTAGAAGTTCGCATCAAACCCGACGCCAACTTCGAAACGTTCACGAAGAAAAAACGACCGGCACTCGTTTTCGCGCTTGCGGCAGCAGAGCAATGAGCATTGTTTTTGCTTTTTTTGAGATAGACTATTGCTGTCTCTCTTTGATTTGAGAAACTCTGAATTTCAGAATTTCGATGTCTACTTTGATCTGAAATCATATCACTTTGATCATTTCACATTTCAATATAATATTTTTAGTATCAATGTGGTATTACAGGTTCATATTGATATTAAATAGTTTCACTTTGATATGCAAATATTGATATTACTGATATGATATTGAAATACCTGATCTTATTTTTTTCTGTGTAGTGATTTGATTATCGTCATGGTGTATGCAAGACGTATCGAAAATTGAATTCGTTAAAACTGAAACTTAATTTAAGAGATCCGGTTCTCAGTTGGATTTCTCTAATTATTCAGTGGTCCGTTCAAAGTATTTGCTGCATAAAATAGATCATTGATCAATAAAAATAAGATGTGTGCATTCGGACATGCGGTTCAAAATATGCAAATATGCAAAATCCGATGTCTACTTATAACATCTCAAATACAGTACTCCTGTTGCTCAATTATTTCGTAATCTCAGCACGGCTTTAAGAAATAGCGTTCTGTTTCTACAAGCCTGCTTGAGTTTACGTCTATTCTGAATAGGGTTTTTTATTAATAAACTGCAGACAGATGTAATATATACTGATTTTAGCAAGGGCTTTGACTCTGTCAATCATGATCTCCTCCATCACAAATTGTATCTGCTTTGGTTTCCTCTGAATCTGCTTAACTAGATAAAGGCTTATTTGACAGACCGTTCCCAGCGTGTCCGTTTCAATTCGTCGCTTTTTGAATCCATCAGCATACTCTCTTGGGTACCTCAGGGTAGTCATTTTGGACCTTTACTTTTTAATCTGTTCATTAACGACATCCCTCACGTCCTGCTTCATGCGCATGCTTTGATGTACGCTGATGACCCAAGACTCTGCTTGTCCTACAAGGACCCAAAGTCACCTATATTACTTCAATTGGACTGGCAAGCAAATGGTCAAAGTAGTGGAGCCATCTATTGCTGAGTTTGGGAAAAAACTTAGCTAATAATGTTCGACGAAAATTATTTGAAACCTTAATTTATATAAATTATACAAGCTACAAGGATATATAAAGTTAGCTTTTCTCTGTTTTTTATAATAATACTCGCACAATACAAACTAATTGACAGGTTGACCGAATAATCTGTAATGATTAAGACCAGCTGTCATTTGTTCTCCATATTTTTGTTTTCATTTCGATATGAGAATTTTCTATGCATTTTGATATTTTTCTTGGATATCTTAGCCGGGTCAGCTTGTAAAGTATTTTAAGTTTGTGTTAATGCAGTTTTAGTTTGTGAGTTGATGAAAGAGTATGCCCAATTCCAGTTGAAACTGTTACCATTTTCTCATCAACTATGTCAACTTGCCGCACCCAGCCATTCACATGCATATGTACCTCTCAGATGTGCTTGTATACCTTAGCTATTATCCAGCGTTGTCAACGACAACCAACGACAACAATAAGAGAACGACGAAGACGATGATGAGGACGCCTCCGACTTGCATTGTTGCCATAAGTTAATTTGTGTCTCATATATGCTGGCTGCCATATGCATGTGTGTCATCCAATTTACATGTGTGTGTGTGTATGTGTGTGTGTGTTTTGCATTAAAACTTGAAAATTTAAATGCCTTGAGTGAGACAACTTCAGCTTGCTAGTCTGTAATTAGCATGAAAATAACTTGGTAAAAGAGCTTAAGGCAGGTCTTTAAACATTTTTCTACTCAAGCCAAACCACCCACACTTACACATTCTGGAACATAATTGAAACAAATGCATATTTAATGGCATGCCATAACTGCTGCTAATATGTCATATGTCAATAAAGGCGTCACATTCTCCTAATAATTGATTTTACGTATTTATCAAGCAAATTAATGTTAATTGTAAGCTAATACCTATGCAAATTAATCACCAAGAGTGGCGTATGATAAATGTTTCCCTTTGCCTTGAATTCCTTTTGGAAATTCCAATTCTCATTTTAGTTTCCAACTGTGTGTGTGTGTGTGAACTCGCCAGGCTATTATATTCCATACAGCTGATAATTGCATCAATTAAAATAGCCAATTCTTTTGAAGGGTGCTATCATCATTATAGAAATATCAGACATGCTACAACAACTTTGAAATTTTTTGTGTATATGTATGTGTACTATGTTCTCAGCATCTCCCCACCCCCCCCCCATTCTACCGCTCGCTTCGTTAGAAAATGACGTTGAAAACACTTCAATCATGCACCATTGGTCAGCTGGAATGGCAAAAGGGTGTGTTCCCAAAATACATTTCCAACAGCTGAACTACTTGACATAAGATTTAAAATTCCAAATGAAATATTTGAAAAAAATTATATTCTAAATTCTTAGTTTTCTCTTTTACAGAGTTTTGATACTGAAATCTCCACTGAAAAGTCAAAAATCTTGAGAAATGGCGGAAAGTTGCATTTCATATTGAACAATCTAACACCACAAGGACTATGGAAAAAGCCAAACTGGCTTGTCCAGTTTTGTGCAATTTTAGTAATACTCCAATGAGCACAGACAGTGGTAGGCAAATAAAACGAAGCTACACAGAGAAAAAAATTGATTTAAAATGGCACTCAATTCGACATTTATTCATATCAATTTTACTCTGAAATGACTAAGATAAAAATAATATGTTCGAAAATATCAATACAATACGATACGAGCCCGCCCAGCAGGCTCACACACTACCCGCAGCACCACACCCGGCTACACTATCTTAATCTGTCACATTTAATATAAGCATGCCGTCGCTTTCCGTTTTTCGAATTCCGAATTCGAATGAAGAAAATCATATTTTTAAAATATGCAAATACCAATATGAACTTGAACTTTTTTTTTCTCTGTGGAGTAAAACGATATACTTATAACCCATTTTATGAACTTCACAAGTATGGCAAAAAAAGCAAAAAGATTTTTAATAGAATAATTGTAATTGCGTTTTTTTACAGCGAAATTAGTATCGATCAAGAATTGTCGGCAATTTTCTGCAAGCCTTTTGGCTAAACATATGGTCACTTTAAAAGTTCTCAGCGGATCAGTGTTGCATCTAAAAGTTTATGTAAAAGTTTTTCTAAGCTCTCTGAACAATTGTAAATTAGAAGGAAACAAAAAAATTCTGTCTTTTTTAAAGTCCAAATTTGAATTAAATGCTGCTAGCGAACTGCTACAGAGTATATTATAGTCGGGCTTGACCGACTTTCTCACTTGTTTTTATAATCTGTACCGAAGGTACATAGAGTATATTAAGTTTGTGCAAAAGTATGTAACAGGGAGAAGGAATCGTTTCCGACCCTATAAAGTATATATATTCTTGATCAGCATCAACAGCCGAGTCGATATAGCCATGTCCGTCTGTTCGTCCGTCCGTCTGTCTGTCTGTCCGTCCGTCCGTATGAACGAAGAGATCTTAGAGATGGTAAGAGATAGAGGTTTGACATGTATGGGGCATATATTTCTTAGACTCCAGGCAGATCAAGTTTATTTTCAATTTTTGCCACGCCCCCTCCCGCCACCGCAATTTGGAAAAAACGTCATATCTCCTACAAGTTTTGAACATAGATCGTTCATACTTTCTAGAGATACCTTGTAAACAAAATTATTTATCGATTTGCTGAAGGAATGATAAAGATCGGATGAACGATACTCAAGTTATGAGCAAAAAACGGTCAGTTAACAGCCCACACCCCCCAACCCACCACCACAGCATTCTATTGAACGGCAATCTTAGTGAGAGAGAGAGAGAGAGTGCAACTTAGAGATGAGCGAGTATAACTCTTGAGCAAATGCGAGCTGCGACGTTAAGGGTACAGAGTATGTTATAGTCGGGCTTGACCGACTTTATTTCTTGTTTTAATATATTTTAAGCATCAAATCGACTGTACCTATCTTTTGCGCTAAATATACTGCTAATGGAATGCAAAATGAAAAACACGGTGACACATTTTTGAACTCAAAAAAGTTGATCGAGTCTAGACCAAAAAATTGCGAAAGGTTGTGATGGTAGTATGAAAACCCTGTCTGGGTTTGATCTAATTAGCTGCCGTTTTATTTTTATTACACTTTGAAATTTTCAGCTTCAGAGGAAGATTTACGATTCCATATCTCGTAAACTGTTTTATATTTTGCTTTTATACCTTTGGCAAAGTAGTTGCTCTTGGCTTAGCCTACAAAACATATCTTAGTAGCAAATCAAAAAAATTACGTCTTCAGTTGAAAAACAGTACAAAATGAGGGGAAAACATGATGATTTTACGACATTTTTGTAATATTGAGTAAAAAGATGTGACTTTTTTGACTTGCTACATAAGAATGTTTTGTACGCCAGGCCAAGAGCAACAACTTCCTCTGAGACGTCAAAGCGAAATTCCAAGTAGTTTACAAGATATATTATTTTTTTTAATATTTATTGTTGTTTAAAGTTTAACAAAGTTCAGTCAAACTATTTACAATTATGAATTTAGTTTAGACAATTGACTATTCCTTACATCTTACAATGGGGAGTTTACTGAGAACAGATGATAAACTTGTTGTAATAAAGACAGAGATTACGAAAGGGTTCATGATGAGCTTAGTTCGTGAGGCAAGGATTTAAATGAATCGGGACATAATTTCTCGTTACCCTTATAAGGCTAAGCAGAGCGCTTCAGTCAACCTCACCTGACAGTAGCTTATGAAGGAAACGCACACTAAGGTAGATACTCCGATTATTCAGGGATGGAAGGTCCAAAAAGCGTAGTTTGTGCTCGTATGTTGGTAGATGCCTATTGGGATTCCAATTTAAGCCACGCAGGGCGAAAAGTAAGAACTGTTTTTTTACAGATACGAGTTGATCCTGATATTTTTGGTTGTGTGGAGATCAGACACATGAGCCATACTCAAGAATAGGTCTGACCAGAGAAACGTATAGTTATTTGGTGACATAAGGGTTATTAAATTCTTTAGACCATCTTTTGATGAAGCCAAGAACTCCCATTGCTTTATTAGTAATAACCGATATATGACCATTGAAACATAACTTGGGCACGAATTGTATTCCCAAGTCGTCGACTTTATAGATGCGCTGAAGTGGCTTATCCTCAATCATGTAGTCGTAGAGGTAAGGCGTATTGCGATGAAAAGTTTAATATTTACATTTCTTATTGTTGAGTGGCAGACTGTTAGTCATGAACCAATTATTAAGACAATTAAGGATCATCGTAAGACAGGCAAAGCTTAAGTTCATCCGCATTCATAAGCACCTAAGAGTAAGATAACGCCGACGGAATATCGTTTACAAATAAGTTAAAAAGCAAAGGTCCTAGATGACTGCCTTGGGGCACACCAGAGGACACACGAATGGATACAGAAAATAGCGAATTGAAGCTAACTCTCTGAGACCTGCTGAGGAGGAAAGCCAAGCATATACAGTTTGTGTATAAGAAGATCATGATTAACGGAATCGAAGGCTTTGTTGAAATCTGCATATATCACATCCGTTTGCTGCTTGCTTTCGAACTCCATATTAACATGAGATATAAACTCTATCAAGTTGGTGTTGACCGACTGCTTTTTCATAAATCCGTGTTGTGATGGAGATGGGTAATAAGCGACAGAAATGCTGTAATTGAGAAGTGATGATTGATTCAAAAAGTTGTTGAATTTTTTGGAATATGGAGCTGCAAATCCCAATCAGAAGCTGAAAACTTCAAAGTGTAATAAATAGAAAACGGCAGCTGGACAGACCAAACCCTGGGAAGGTTTTACCATCACGTGTACTACCATCATACCCTTTCAGAATTTTTTGGTCTCGACTCGATCAACTTTTTAGTGTTGCACAGTGAATTAGAAACAAGAACAAACAAATCTATTAGTTTTCTAAATTTTTTGCACTTTAAAATCGTACGATTGTCGCCTTGGCAGGTTATTTAATTAGTACAAATTCAGATTTTCACTCGAATCTACCTAAATTTAAAAAGAAGATAAAATCCGATGTGTACTTAGGATCAAAGCTAAAAATTCATAATTTCCTGATGCAAAACTCAATACCTCTCAAAACATTAATATTAACATAACATTAAGAGTGAAGAGTTAACTCATAAGATAATTTATGACTTTTCCCACAATGTTTAGCTTTTTCAAATCTGCTGTGTTTGAAAGTTATGCTGAAATGTATAAACTCACCTCTTTTTTAGTCAATTTTTTAAATTTGGACTTATGAATTGATGAACAATTTTTACGCTTCACTGAATTCCGGCCATTCACAAATTGAATTACATTTTTAGAGTCAATGCTGCGTACAGCTTCGACACTTAAACTCTAAAGATGCTTAGAAGTAGAAATCAATTTTGCCTTAAATTTTTTTGGAAATAGTTTTCCAGAATGTTGACCGCTTATCACAGCCAAACAAGCAGCGAAGAAATATTTTCCACTTTTTTCTTTTTATTTTCTTTTTTTTTCCAATTTTAATTACAAAACTTTTCATTTCGCTACGCTGCGCCTCAGTGTTGGGTGATTTTGGGGGTCTTGACTGGTCGTACGCTTGATTACAGGGCGTGCTTATGCGCTGATTGCTTGGCTATGAGTTCCATTCACTTTACCCCCATTCAGCATCGCTCGGTCTTACTACTTCGTTTCATGATTGTTTCATACGGTTTGACTTTAGCATCATTATTGGCCAATGGTTATTTTGCTGTTTCTTTTTTTTTTGTGTGATTTCGCTTTGATTTCTGTTGCATGCCACATAGTTGTCCTTCTTCTTGTTTTGTTTTGTTATTATTTATTTTCTTCTGGTCCAAAGTTTTTTGTTCACAAAAAACCAAGCCAAATGAAAACCTTTATCATTTTGGTATAGGAAAACATTTTTGTGATGTTTTTATTACTTTATAAATACTTGACCTGAGCAATGCTTTCAACAATCATAATAATGGCTAATTCATGGCTGATTGCCCTAAAGGACCCTTTTTACCTTTTTTTTTCAACTTGAGAACTTTTGTCTAGGTATTTTTAACTTTTGGTTTTGGCTCAAAATGCCAGAGATTGTTATAGATTACATATGAGAGGGAGAGGTTTTAAATTTACCAAATTAATTTCACAACAAATTCCGCCAAAAAATACTCTAAAAATGTTGCAACTGTTTTTTTTTTTTGGATGCTGTTGCCAAAGAGCTGACATCCCAAAACAGCAGAGTATGTTGAATTACAATTATAATGACACAAATTGGATATGTTCTGCGTGTGTGTTTTTGTGTTTGTTTTTTTTTTTTTTTTTCTTTTCTTTATGTTTTTTAACCAGGCAACAACGTAGAATTTTAAGGATTCCTAGAATACAGGACACATGGCATGTCAGGCTTGTCATCGCTCTCGTCGGTTTTTCGGTTTGGTTTGGTTTTTGTTATTTTATTTGCTTAGCACAGAAAATTGTATGCTTCCTGAGCAGCCGTCAGTGTATGGCTGTGTGTGTGTAGATTTTCCCTTTTTGTGGGGCAAATAAAAACAAAATCGTAAAATATCATAAAGTATAATGCTAAAAAAAATGTATGCAAAAATTTCCAGCTGGCTTTTTGACCAGCTTAGAATGTTCCCCACATAAAATATTAAATTACATATAATAAAAAATCAAGTCATAAAGTTTCTTGTTTGGTTAGGTTGTGGGTCAAAAATTGGCGTCTGAGCTTTCAAGTTACATACAGATTTGTTTAGGGTTATTCAAATGACCGTAAGGGATTTTCTGATGCAATTTTATGCATCAAAAAGTAACTAAAACAAATGACACTTGATTGGCACAGCATTATGATGCTGACCGAGTAGGGTTTTGCTACTAATGGGAGATCAATAACACTTTGACATATTTTTGAACTCAAAAAAGTTGATCCCGCCGAGACCAAAAGAATCTAAAAAGGTATGAAAGTAGTATTAAAACCTATGTTGGGTTTGGTCTGGTTAGCTGCCGTTTTCTTTTGAAAACACTTTAAAGTTTTTAGCTTCTGATTACGTTTTAGAACTCCATATTTCTTAAAATATTTGAAATCTATGCTTAAGGTCTATAGCGAAAATATAGCTCTTGATATGGCCTACCAAACAGTTATGCACTGCAAGTCCAAAAAATCTCATCTTCATACTCAAAATTACATAAATGCAGAAATAACATCAAGCTTTTCCCTTATTTTTTCAGTTTTTCTACAATATTTTGAAAACTGTTTCAAATTCCACCAAGTATTACATAGCAAAATTTTAGTTTGTACTTAAAAATACAAACCCTAAGCACAAACCAAGTTCATTCGATTACTTCTTCATATCTATAACTATCTGCAAACAACTAAACTTTTCAGACAAACTCAAAAAATTGTCAAACTATGGTCAATAAGTCAAATGTTAAAATATCTTTATTTAGTGTTTAGTTATGATTTTATGGTTATTTAAGTGATTTAACCAACAAAATTAAAGTTCTAAGAGAATTACTTCCAAAAATTGTAATATTTAAGAAAAAGTTTGGTAACAGTTTTTACTTGCTTGCAGTGCTAAACCTATGTCAAGGAGTAATCGAATGAAATAGGCTTGTTTATATGGTTTGTTTATTTTAGTCTAAACTACAATTTTGCTCTGCATTGCTTGGCCAATTTTGTTACAGTTTTCAACATAAAGTTGAAAGACAGTAAATAAAAAAGAATAAAATTAGATTCTTAATGAACTTTTACACTCAGCCAACCACTGCTGTATTCAAACAAACACACTCTTTGGGAGAGAGAGAGAGAGAGAACCTTAGAGATAAGCATATACTAAACGCGTGACTCTTTGGATGTATTATAATATTATAGTCGGGGGCAAATGAACTGGCACAGAGTATGTTATAGTCGGGCTTGACCGACTTTTTCACTTGTTTTGATTAGCAACATTCTAAAGTTTTGTAAGCCGAATTAGAAGCTGCAACTTCGTCTCAGACTTTAGAACAAAATTATTATTTGTTTTCGAGATATTTAGTTATTAAATCCAATCAGAAGCGTAAAACTTCAAAGTGCAATTAAATACAAACGGCAGCTGAACAGACCAGCTAACATTGCATACCCTCTCAGAGTTTTTTGGTCTCGAGTCTATCAAGTTTAAGTGTTGTTTAGAGTTAAGTAGCCATGAAAGCAAAATTATTGAAATATATTTCACAAAAGTTTGTCTCATACTTTTTGCATAGCCACTTTTATATCTAGTAGAAATTAAAACCGAAACCGTAACCTTTAAACGATAAAGACACTCTAAAAACATTCTTTCTTATAACCGTAAACCTATAAACTTTATTAACATAACCGAAACAGAAACAAATATATGGGCTTATTTCGGTCTTTCCTTTACTATTTGCTCTTTTTTTGCTATATGTACATTGAATATTTTACATACATATTTATTTTAGTCACTAAAGTTGACTGCTTATTTATATTGCGCAGCAAAAGAGAGCGAACGAGACAATGCAGCTAGCCAAAATCTTTACCTTCCTCATCTTTCCTTTTATTTACACTGTCAATTTGTTTGAAGAAAAACGTAAGTATTCACACATATTGCGGTTTTTTGCGCGATTGCCTTCTTGAAGTTACTCTCTTCGTCTGAATGAAACAGATACCCTGCTTATACACAAAAAAATTATCAGGATTATACCCTTAAAAGTATACAAACTTTAATTCAATTAAAATTAACCATTTGATCGAGCACATTAACGGTATGCTAAGGCAGCGTCATACCTAATCCACATTGTACATTCACTCAGATTCTCGATGCAATTAAAGGTGCTCAAAATAAATTAGTGTTTTGCCAAATATTTCCTGATTGTTGGAAAGTTGCTAAAATTATACCCATTTCAAAAGATAAAAACGAGTTCAGACCAATCTCTATTCTTCCTTTTTTGGCAAAAGTATTTAAACAACTAATGGCCGAACAGATTCAGACATTTCACTCAACCAATTCTTTGATAAGCCAACTACAATCTGGTTATCAAAAGTTCAGAAGCTGCACGACAGCTATTTTAAAGATAGTAGAAGATATCCGAACTGACTGAATTTCAGCAAGGCATTTGATACAGTTGACCATAATATCTTAGATACCAAGCTTCAAAATCTCTACAATTTTTCCTAAACTGCAACGCGTCTAATTAAGTCCTATTTGCGGGACAGAAACCAAGCAGTGGTCTCGGGATCTTGTATGGCAGGTTTCTTATGTCTGACTTCAGGTTCAGTCCTTGGGCCCTTACTCTTCTATGTGTATATCAACAACCTTCCTGACTGTCTGATAGGCTGTGATGTCCATTTGTATGCCGATGATGTATAACTTTATGTAAGTCGACCGTTACGTGAAATACATGAGTGTGTTAGAATCTGCAATAGGGATCTTGTGGAAATAGGCAAATGGGCTAAAGTAAATGGATTGGGGCTAAATTCTAAAAGTCGAAATGTTTGGTAATTTATAAGAAGGCTTTTAAAGTTTGTTATCTGCCTAAGCTTACCATAAACAATGCTCCACTGGAATATGCTAAGGATACCACTAACCTGGGAATTCAATTTAATAATACCCTAACCTTGAGCGACCACATTATGAAAGTGTCCGGGAAAACATTCTGGTTAGTTAGGCAAAACTCATTCCTCTTCATTTAAGGCTTTTGGTCGCCAAAACATGTCTAATCCCGACTCTATTTTATGGTGTGGAAATATTTGGTATAAGTGACGCAAGCAGTATGCAAAGGCTAAAGGTGACATTTAACTCAATCGTAAGATATGTTTTTAATCTTGGTCGTGGAGATCATATATCGCACTTTGCTAAACAAATTCTTGGCCTAGTTTTAGAGTCGTGGATCAGACACCGTACTTTATTACTAGTCCATAAGATTCTAACGACAAAAAGAGCCTGACTATTTATATCAAAATATACAACTGGCTGTGTCAACACGAACGAAAAACATAGTTTGCCAGCGTGTAAACCTGGCCAGCTCAGAAAAACACTTTTTCATTCAATCTGCCCGCTACTGGAATAACCTGCTGCATAACATTAAATCAATCATCTCAAAAGACAAACATAGATTTAATAAACGTTTTAGTAAAGTTAAGTATTGTATTAGTTTTGTTAGGATTATATTTTGAGTATTTTATATTTCATACTTTTTTTTATACATTTTGTATTTTTATTATCTATTGTGATCTCTCTGTTTTTGTGACCGATGCACTAATTTATAGTACTTATGTAGCATTGGTATAATACCGAAATAAAAATTTAAAATAAAATTAAAAATTACAAACATTTTGCATAATTATTGTTATTTATAATCGTAGCTTACTTTGAAGGGCATTTATCATGATACTTTTGTTGTGTATAATACCGAAATAAAAATTTAAAATAAAATTAAAAATACAAACATTTTGCATAATTATTGTTATTTATAATCGTAGCATACTTTGAAGGGCATTTAATTATGACATTTTTGATGTGCATAAACAGGGTAAGAAACGGCTTAAGCATGCTTATCTATACTTATAAATCTCTAGGCCCGACTGACTTACTGATTATCAACCCACAGCCAAAACCGCTTATCCTAGAGAACTAAGATTCGATTAGTTATGCAGGCGTGCACTATAATAGAACATTTTGAAAATTTGACCGCGAAGTATGTGAAAATTACAAAAAATAGTTTGTATGGGCTATAACTCTCTATTTTCGCTGTAGCTGTTGTCTATTGTCTCTATACAGTTACGCTCTCAAATGTCCCGACATTTCGGCTCTGATGATTAAAACGAAAACAACAACTACATACATATGTACATATTTGTAGATGGGTGTGTAGCAGGGTGTGTGTGCGTGCCGGGACACCTAATTCGTTTAATTCAATGTAAGCCAAATTTTCGTTTTGATTCAATGGAAGTCAAATCATTATTTCGATTTTGCTTTGCTCAATTTTTTCGTAAATCAACGAGCTCATACGCTTTGAGGGGATATGATTGTGCGCTTCTTTGTTGTTTCACTATGTGTATTTGTGTGTCTTAATTATTTAGAAGCGTAAAAACTATTATTTTGTACTGTAACTGTAACAGTCGCAAAAGAATAACAGTAGCGCTTTGAGTTAGAATTTGTGAGAACCACTTCTGCTATCATGATCAACATGGGTCCCAGCCAACCAGCGGAGTCCACAAGGTGCTCCATTAGGACTCCCTGTATGCTGCGCTGAGCCTCCTAGGGAGGCTCCGAAAAGTGTCCCAAAGGAGCATATCCGCCGGAGAAAAGGACCTTTTTAACATATATGAAAAAAGTGTGTCTAAAGGAATCCTCAAATGAGTGATTTCGGCGTCCCAGAAAATGCTCACTCAGATAACCCGCAAAGGATCCATGCGGATTCCTCTATTAGCCCATGGTATTTTAAAAAAGGATTCCTTAAATCATCCAAAGATAACCTAGACGGAGTGTTTCTAGATTGGTTTCGGTGATCTGATAATGGTCCGAAGAGGAGTCCCTACACTCAAAAAACAACTCTCCCTAAAAAGTGCCATTTTCAGTCAAATTTTTTTTATTTTTAAAAATGGGCGCTGTGGGGGGGAGACTTGACCAGCACCGGACCAACGCGAACCGTGGATTTTTTTTTTTTTTTACTCACTTTACTGGGGGTCTTGGGCTCGGAACCTCTCACACATTGCGCTGAAACAACACACACGGACGGACGTCTTAGCCCACTCGGCTATTCGCCTTAAGCAAAACGCAAAACAAGCGTCAAAACCATAGTTAAGAAAGTACGCAGTTGGTCGAGGCCAGGGATCAAGTCACCGCAGCAGCATTTTTTCTTTTTTTTTATATATTCTTTTAGAGCGCTGCAAAAAACGCTCCTTTGAGGTGCTTCTTTGGGAGTCCCTTTTCACTCCTGCTTCGGAGTGCTTCAGAAACGCTCCTTCGAGGTGCCGCTTTGAGAGTACCTTTTCACTCCTGCTTCGAAGCGCTGCGCATATGGCTGGCTGGGTACAAGCATTCCTCTTTTAACCCATTTTATTTTGCGCTGAAAATAAATCCAAAAAAAAAAAAAATGAAAAAAAAGTTTTTCACTATTGACCCCGACGTGATTTGAACACGCAACCTTCTGATCTGGAGTCAGACGCGCTACCGTTGCGCCACGGAGTCTACACTATTTCCTATAACCCTACACAAATATAAGACCCAGAACCCCAAGGCGCTTTTTTTTGCTATTCGCGTGCCTAACAATAATGCTAAAAATAATATAACCCTGTGTATAGGTACGCTGTGATCGTAGAGGGAGGGTCTGTCCAGTTAAAGCATTTAGAAACTATCACGAATTTGCCCATCCACCCTGCTGATGAACTCTACTAGGGCTGCCTCCAAATTTAGATTTGTCAGGGCAGAGATAATAGCGTTGGGAAGAAAGTTGCTGCAGGCACCCTCGATTTCGAGATCCAAGATTCCAAGATATTAATTATGTGACTTAAGTCGCGTCTAGGTTCTTCTATGGGTTCCCAAGATGTTTAACAGGCAGGCAAATTTGATTCTAGAACTTAATTGAGTGATTTAGAGCTGGATTCTACAATTTAATTAAGTGATTTAGAGCTGGAGTCAGCCCAAGTTCTATCAGGACTTTGTAGGAGTCACAATGGGGTTGGAAAACTAGCTAGAATTTTCCGAAGTCTTGATGTTTCGAAGGTAAGACGCATTGCACTTTTATAGTCTTCGTAACTTGGCTTCCCAGTATGAATACTGGCTTGTGTTCTTTAGGTGGGCTTATGGTGTCTTTTGTGTCGCATGTCGTTGTAAACTTATCATCTATTGCATCTTATAAAGTCATTATATGGTAGAGTAGAGAGCAGCAGTAAACTCTTACTTCTGCATATATTTAAGGCAATCAAAACAACTGTCTGTAAATATGAAAGTATATATGAAATAGCTGCCAAAATCCCATCTGAGCAAGATGCGTGTCAAGTAAAGTAATTGCATTTCTAAGCCCAAACTGTTTCTAATTTCCAAAATTTCCTGTATAAGAAATCAATATCATGTCACTGCATTATTTGTTTGTTTACAGCCCCAATGGCCCGAGCATCTTAACCCCTGTGACCGACCCCCCCAAACGTACTTATCATCTGCCACCTGCTTTGTGTCATTCTTGTGTAGCATACATTTGAGCGTCTTTCATGTGGCACGTGCCAGGTTTATTTATTGGCCCCGTCTGCTTGGCATTGTGTTCAGCCACCTTTTGTGCGCGTGTGTCTGTGTGTGTTAAAACATAATTCCAATCAACAGTTTGCATTAATAAATACTCCCAGGCGACTAATGAGCTGCACTGCAGTAGCACCACCTGAAGGAAAAGATGTATATAACTTTGAGTATCTCGTAAAAATTTCAATTATCCTAAATGATTAACTTTGTTTATTACACAAAAGCGAAAAGGACCCACAAAATGCCTCATCCACGTTGTGGCACATCATTTATCAGTTTATGACTTGATTCTATTATTTATTGGCACTCGAATAGAAGAAGTCGACGCGTCGCAATTTCAATTATAATTATGTGCAAATCGTAAAAAAAAGAAAAGGGAAGAAGGTTCAGAGATAAAAATCACTTAGTGTGCGCGCACACACACCCCCAAATACACACCCCCACACACACACATACAAGCAAACTTTATAGCTAACAAAAATCGTTAATAAATTAAGCGGAAATATATTTTCCTGCCATGGCCGAGGGGGGCCATGCCATTGCCGTTGTTGTTGCCTCGCTCCATTTGGCCTTTTTAGCAAATAATGCCTTCGGCTTGGTAATGGTTTTTTAATTTTAGTGTCGTTGAAATTATGGTCGAAACAATAATTTAATAAGTTAATGTCTTCTTCTTCTTTTGCTTCTTTCGGCTTGTTGTGGTTGTTGTTGTTGTTGCTGTTGGCGCAGCGTAAACAATTTTCAATTTCAGTTTTTTTTCCAACCAACCTCCGCCAACCCACAAACAATTTGCTTCTAGTGGCAACAATGTTATTTATACGTTCACTTTGGTTGTTGTTTTGTGGCCAGCAGGTGGAAACTTGACTGGGTTTATGGGAGGTGTGGTACATTGCCAGAAGGTTGTAAGAGTCGTTTGTATGTGCAGGTGGGTGGGGTATAGGAATTGTGGCCCAAGGCGTCAAATCTGACCGATGGGAAAGGGAGGGAGCACATATAGCCAGTGGTTATTAGCTATGGAGATTCTTATCTGAATTTCAAAACAAAGACTTATTCTTAAGAGCGTATACCTTTTGTACCCCAAGGGGCACTATACAAGTACATAAAAGTTAACATCAGAATGACTTTATTTAGACACCTTCAAAATAAGTCAAATATGTTCTATTTCAATGCAAGATCTTTGATAGTATTAAACGTACTACGTTGATACTATTGATTGCTTTAGCTCTTCAAGTCTTTGAGATCTAGAAGTTCATACAGACAGATGGACAGGTCTAAATGGACTCGGCTGTTGATGCTGATCAAGAATATAGATACTTTATATGGTCGGAAATGTTTCCTTCTGCCTGTTACATACATTTACACGACTTTAGTATACACAGAGAAAACAAAATTCAAAATGTAGAATTCAGAAAGCTACACGCCACGTGCAGAAAAGCTACACGTAACGTATAGCATATCAATATCTAAACGCTTCGTGTAGAATGCTGCGTGGGCAAATGCAAAATCTTCACGAAATTAGAAAATCAGCTCTTCTTCTAATTCCAATCCCTAGTGGAACATAGGGCATCAACTACTCCTCTCCAGCGAACTCTGTTGTTAGCTGTCGCTTTGAGTTCTCCCCAACTTTTCCCGATGCGTTCCGTCTCTCTACCGACGGTCCTCCTCCAAGTTTCTTTGGGTCTGCCTGGTGTCCGCCCGACTCTGTCCAACGGGTTCCACTGCATTGCCTTCCTTGCGATGTTTTTCTTCTCTGTGTGTCCTATCCAGCTCCATTTCATTCTGCGTATTATTGTCTCGACACTCTCCATATTGGCTCGTCTGAGTAGCTCGCCATTACGTATTCTGTCAGGCCAGAAAATGCTGAATATGCGACGCAGGCAACGGTTTGACACTATGGAAGTTGTAATTTTCCAAGTGAAAGAACTGTATAGGAGCACTGGCATTACGTTGGACTTGAAATGCCTGATTTTGAGCCAGCGTGGATATGACGAGCATCGCCAAACAGTTGACAGCATCCCAAAGGCACCTTTAGCCTTTTGCAGGCGCGAATCCACATCCAGTTCCGTCCCTCCATCAACAGCGACTACGCTACCCAGGTACAATTCTCAATTTGGGATTGTCCGGAACGGATGCTGAGCGCTTTCGCCTTAGCCTTGTTGATTGATTGATTAGCTGAGGTGTCCAAGTCGGCTAACGTGTTTGCCAGGTCGCTTAACCTATTTGTCGCTTAGTCCAAATGCAGCAGTGTTGTAGTCATTGACCACTTTATGCCGCTGTTGCTCGGAGCAGGTCGCATTGTGGCGAACACGTCTGCAACCACCATTATAAACAGAATGGGCGACAGAGCACATCCCTGCCGAACGCCACTCAGGACTGGTAAAGGCTGCGAGAGCATTCCACCGTGAAGCACTCTACACTGGGCGCTGTCGTATGTCGCTCTGATGAGGGAAATAAGTTTTTCCGGTATTTCTCTCCTTCGCAACTCGTGCCATATGCACTCCCTGCTTACGCTGTCGAAGGCCTTGGCGAAGTCCACAAAGGCCATGTGCAGGTCTGATCTGTACTCGGTGCATTGCTCAATCAAGCTGCGCACAGTGTTTATGTGGTCCGTGCACGACGAGCCCTTTCTAAATCCTGCTTGATCTTTGCCTATGGTGTCCATAACGGTATCTCTCAGGCGATCCAGAACTATTTTGGCTATGAGCTTCGAGATGGTGGGCAGCACACAGATTCCACGCCAGTTGTCGCAGTCGCGCAGCTCGCCCTTTTTGGGGATTTTCACCAGGATGCCCTCAAACCATTCCGAGGGGAGCTCCTCAGTTTCCCACGCCCGTTTTATTACCGGGTACAGTAAATCCACCGCTGGTTCCGGCTGGCATTTGAAGAACTCCGCTGGTATGCCGTCAACCCCGGCTGCTTTGTTGTCGGGCAGCGATTGGATGGCAGCGTTTTGTGGGTGCTGAAGTCCTTACCCTGTGGTGGCTTGAAATCTGTGGCAGCTCGGTAAAAATTCGAGATGCGGCCGTAGATACCTCACAGTTAAGGACTGCTGCAAAGTGGGATCTCCATCTGATCAATTGATCCTTTCCAGTTGTTAGGTACTTTCCATCTGTGTCCTTAATTGGGCGCTCCGCATTCGTCTTTTTATCTGCTATTTCTTTGGTCGCCATATACACCGTATTCAGATCGCCGTCCGCTTTTTCTGCGAGATTTTCGATGCGGCTGTTTTTGTCCCGGCGCACGCTTCTTTTAATCTGGCGGTTCTTGGCGCGGTATTCTTCTTTCATAGCTGTTCGTTGTTGTGGTGGGTTCGGATTATGCAGTTTCTGCCTAATTTCCGCACGTTGCCTTATCAGGGACCATGTCCATTCGCTCATCCAAGGGCGGTGACCTCTTGGGACTTTACCAATTATGCTGTCGCCAACATCTAGGTAAATTTCCTTGACTTCGCTTCATTTCTCATCTGCTGTAGCGCCATCATTCAGCACCACTGATCCTGCCCTCTGATTAAAAGCCTCCTTAACGCTGTCCTTAACTGCCGTTTGCTTCAGTCGGTCGGTGAAGTATTTCGCCTTTGGTTTCGCATTTTCAGATTTAGCAATCGCAGATGTCCTAAGACGGATGATCGCTACCATTAGATGATGGTCGTAGGAGTTACCTATTTCCGCTCCTCTTTTGTTGCGCACATCCATTAGACACCCGCGAAAACGGCGCGATATAGCCAGGTGGTCTATTTGATTCTGGTATTCCCCGGAGGGCGACACCCAGGAAACTTTGTGTGCGGTTTTATGCTGGAATATGGTTCCGCCAATTACCAGTTGGTTAGCTAAGCAAAATTCTGCAAAGCGGACTCCGTTTTCGTTGCGATCGCCGACTCCGTGCTTTCCCATTACTTTAGTATACACCGAGAAAACAAAATTGGCTGCACTGCGCGTCAAAGCTAAGCACACCTCAAAATGTAGAATTCAGAAAGCTACACGCCACTTGCAGAAAAGCTTCACATAACGTATAGCATAAATATCTAAACGCCTCGGGTCTCCTCTATTTTTTTTTTAATTTTAGGACGAAAATTCCGCCAATATAGGCACATTTTCTAAAAATAAAGACAAGATACTTTTATGGCTAGATTTTCTAAAAAAATTCTGGGTGTACTACACCTGGCTTCCCGGGTCTTCGCCAGATAACAGTTACTTTACAAGCTATCATTTATTTCTAGAGCGAACCATTTAAGATTTCACTTCTGTAGAGGCTTGTCTTAAGAAATTACCTTGTATCCTATAATCGCAATTGAACATACATAACATCGTTAGACGATAAATAATCGTTGACAAAAAGCTGATTGCAGTTAAGATTGCATACTCGCTGCGCGTACTCCTATCAGCAAGGGCGACCCATTAAGTGCATCACCTCAATTCAATTTAAATATATTTTTCATATTTTCAAATGAAAAGCAGGCCTTGCATAGACTGTAAATTCGAAATTCAAGTATAAGTTAGAGCCGCAGGGAAATCATAATCATTTGGTGTAATAACCTCGCAGCGAACACACGTGCAAAAAAAAATTTGACTTTTTGTTTTGATAAAATAATAGTCTTTAAAAACATCTTTCTTTCTTATTTTTCTTTTCATTATCTTAATTTCTAAGCCTCCCTGTGCTTCCAAGGCATCATAACCTTTTCTCAATTCCTTAAAGTTGGCCTCATACGATGTGCGAAACCCCATGTGGCAAACTTATTTTATTGTTTTTTATTTTTTTTATTTGTTTTGCTAGAAATCCTAACGCTACCAGAACAAAATGCTTATAAATTATTGCGCCAGTCACAATGATTAAAAACTTGTTTATTAAAATATTTTAGTTTTATTTCAAATGCGAGTTGGCGACCTTTCTAAATTGTAGCTGTATGTTTTCCGGTTCGAGGTCAGGATGATAGAAAAAACAATTTTATGTTTCTTTTTTCCGATATATTTCGGTTGCTCTTCGGCAACTGTCTTCAGGGCAAAGCTACAAAAAATATAAACACCAATATTTAACATACAATCATTTAACAAAATTAACAAAAAATGTTTACATAAAATATTAACAAGTCTGCACTGCGGTACGTGGTGTCTTAAACTAATTATTCAGTCCGCGAGTAGGTGTCTGTATAAGGGTCATTCTTTTTGAAACCGAACAGTTTTAAAATGGACCATTTTTGATTCAAATAAAAAAAAATCTGAAATTTGATCTCGACACTCCCACCAAAACGTGATTTTCGGTTTTGCAAATAACATTTTTGTTAATTTTATAAACAATTTCAAAAATCGTCAAAAACGAAAAAATGGAAAAAGGGTTTTTTTGAAAATTAGATTTCTTGGGTTTGGTTAATTGGACAGGTCTCAATTTACTCCGTTGAGCAGATCGAGAAGTTCGTTTTCCGATAGATGTAGACGCTGAAAGGGCAAAATACGTATCTCCTTTAAGATGGGGGCAGATTCCGAAAAAGTAAGCCACATCTTCCTTGGCACACACTTCCTTGCCGAGTGTTACTTTTGTGGGGTTGAAAATTGAGGCTTAGAGTTTCACATCTCGCCCTGAAAATAGCGATTATCCTCTCCACACCTAGACTGTCATTGAAATAATTTTTTGCTCCGAGATTGAGATCCAGGGATTTATACACAGTCCTCTCTGTGCTCCTTTTTGCTTGAGCAATAAATCCGTCCCTTTCTACTTCACAGATTTTGGCAATGATTTGTGCGTGGGCTTGTTGCCACAGTAGATGGTTGTCAAGGTCGATACTGACGCAGCTATGATCTACCTAGCTATGATCTTCGGCAATCTTGAGCTATCCATCTTCATTATTTTGTTTACTTAGTTGAAATGGGTATGCAGAGTGTACGTGAACAGCGAGGCCAGACCAGTTTCTATAAATATTGCGTAATTTGCGCAAGTTGAGGGGAGCCTAAATACTTTTTTGATGAAGAAGGTGAGGAAGCGCTCGACATATTCATAGGATGAGTGGCACAGGATTGAACGTACAGCCGCTTGAAAGACTGCGTATTTTGTGCTTGGCTTGACGTTTTTCGTACTAAGCAGAGTTTTCCATGACGCGTTTAAGGCCACTTTTGCATCTTTCAGTTTCTCGCAGAGGTGAGCTTTAAATGACATATTGTGAGTCACTAGTACTCCTAGGTATTTGTAGCTCTTCACCCTTTCAATAGTAACACCGTCTATCGTCCAGTCTTCTAGTCGTGAGTAACGACCGCCGCCCTGTCTAATTATCATGATTTTTGATTTGTCCGTGTTGATTTGAAGGCACCATTCTCTACAATATTCGTGAAGCATGTCGACATACATCAACACTTTGAATAGTTGTCCAGCAAAGGTAACCCCGCCTTGTAAGGCATGTGTGATATCGTCGACATATAGCGAGAATAAAAGTGGACTTAAAATGCACCCCTGCTTGACTAAAAAGTTAGTGTTAAGCCAGTAAGAAAGTGTGGAACCGTCCCAAACCGATGCTGTGTTGTTTTCTTACAACTGGACTATTGCCTTGAGCATTTTAATAGATATACCGATGTTGCTCAGTTTGTAAAACAGGCTTCGTCTGTTCACTATATCAAACGCTGCCTTAAAATCAGTAAAAAATGTATATAACTTTTTTTTGGACTTTTGATAAGACTGAGCAATTGACGTTAGAACAAAGATGCCATCGATTGTAGAATAGCCCTTTCGAAATCCATTCGGAAATTAACGTAGTAGATTCATCTTGTTAAACCATTCAGTCAAGCGGGACAGTAGCACTCCTGCTAGAATTTTCATCATGACATTAAGGCAAGATATTCCCCTGTAGTTGCTGGCCTTAGATGAGTCTGCCTTTTTATAGATCGGGAAGATAATGCTCCCTTCATTGTACATGTGATTGTAGGCTTGTGTTAGCAGTTCTAAGAAGTTTGGCGTCGCGTTCTTAAAAAATTCAGATATTCTGTCATCCCCCGGTGCTTTGTTAGTTTTTAAGTTACCAATGGCCTCGTTAACTTCCGATGTCGAGATGCATCTGTCTAGGTCAGTTGAAACCGTGTTTGGCAACGCATATTGTATTTGTATTTCCGAGTTTGAAATCCACAGTAGTTGCATAAAATTCTGAGCTAAGGACGGTGCATCAACTTGAATTTTCCTGATGGTTGGGTTTCTATTTATAGACTTAAGAATTGTCCAGTAAGTTTTTGAATTGTGTGCGGTGTAGAGCTCTTCTTCCAGATTTAAATAGTATTCATTTTGTTTGCTATAACACAGGGCCTTATATTCCTTATTTGCTTGGAGGTATTTCGTTTTCGAGTCTTGTGTGTTGTCCTTTCTGTAGTGTCTTAATAGATTAAAAACCGAGTCTCTAAATCGCATACATGTCGAGTCGAACCACGCTTGCTTGTTGGGCTCAGTTGCTTTTGTCTGCATAGTTTCTGCTGCTTTTACTATCATCTTTTTCAGGTCATTGGCTATGTTAATATCATGGTGGAAGCTTTGGTAAAGCCTTTCCACTCCATTATCAAGCTCGGTTACATAGTTGCTCCTTTTCCTTTGATTCCAGTGCAGTATATTCCTGTACTATTCTTTTATTTACGTTTTTTTGCCTTTTGAACAATGACTCTATTACCCACATACGGAAATCATTATTTGATAAAATTACATTTATGTCAGATTCTATGGCTGTCTGATATGTTGTGTCGCTAATATTAGTCATTCTTTGAATGTATCCAAATGCCGTATTCATTATCATGCTTCTTGGAATTTTTTGAATTAAAGTTGATGATCCGTCCTGAGGCTGTTGGTTTCATGTACCATTTTGTTTTTAAAATGTTGCCGTGTCTATTTATTGTGGTGTCTAAATAAGGTAATTTTCCGTCTTCTTCAAGTTCCAATGTGCGATAGTAATTCCGCGTCTCTAGAGTAGTTTGCACTTTACACTTTCACTATAGCAAACAAATAGTCAACGTATATTGTGAGTAATCTGGGTTGATGCTTTAATTCAGAGTTCCCCAGCCATAGCCCCTGGGGCACGACCAGAGAATTCACACCGAATGCTTGCCGAAGTCATGCATCACTGTATGTTAGAGAGAGACACAGTGACATTTTTGCGCTCTCTTCTTGGGGAACCCTGCTTTAATTTCCTTATTGTGCTCTCTAAAAGTTCCTCCATAATTATGTCGGCCACAATAGGTGAGGCTGGGGATCTCATGGGCATTCCTTTTAGCTGCGTGTATATTTTGTCTTCAAATTTAAAATATCTACTTTCTATAATGCAAAATTTAGCTGGGATTCTGAATATGCTCTTTAATTTTTGGACATTTTTGTCTAATGATGTCAATTGCTAAATCTATGGGTATACTGGGGAACAGGGACACAACATCAAAGGATACAAGAATTTCGTCATCACATCTATGGGTATTGTTCACTCTTTCTTTAAATTCTGTCGAGTTTTTTATATTAAATGTTGATTCCATCGTTATGTCTTGAAGTATCTTCGCTAAATACCTACAGAGTTCGTGAGCTGGTGAACCTATCGAGAAGCAAATCGGTCGTAGTTGGGTGCCTTCTTTATGGATTTTGGGTAGTCCATAAATTCTTGGTTTTAGCGCTGTGCTCGTCGTTAGCTGACTTTTTTCGGCCTGTGAAATCAGCTTCAGCTTTAATCGTTGGTCCAGCAGCCCACGAAGAGCAACCGAAATATATTGGGAAAAAAAAACATAACACTGTCGGAAAACATACGCGGTACTGTACGGGGTATAGTTTAAGCTCATCAGTTCGGTTCTTGCTCGGATAATAACCGTAATTCTTAGTCGAAAGGTTGTATTGCAGTTGACTGTAGGTAATGCGGGACTGACTAGCTCGAGCTTTTGCTTCGAAACTGGCTCTCTCTCTGGTGTCAATACTTCGTAGAAGTTGACCTTGCCAAACGCTCCATGTGTGATAACCGATCAGATTGCAATTGATGTTATGTTCCAGTGCCATGGATTCCCAAGTGCGGAAAAACTGCGTTTTGGTCTCAAGCAGATACGTTGTAACAACTCTTGGGAGACGAGTGGATGGCAATGTATTCGAAATGTATTTGCATAGTATATTGTAACATGGTGGGAAGTCCTGTTTCTAAATGTTGGGGGAGTACTGGGGTAGGTAGAGCAAAAAAACAAAGGAGAGCCCCACACTTGAGCTGAATATCACATACTTCTTCTTGAAGTGGCTAAAAATAGGGCGTATTTGGTGCTGTGGCTTACGTTCCTTTTTCTAAGCAGCTCTTCCATGTCAAAATTGAATATGAAACGTCATGCTTGGGGTTAGAGTCACTCCCAGGTATCGATATTCGTTGACCACTTCAAGATTCGTTCCGTTTATTTTCCATGCATCTGCTGTAGCTCAGCGTCCTCTACTATCTCGAATTATCATAACTTTTGATTTTGCGCAGTTGACTTGTAGGCTACACTTTTGGCAATATTCATATAAGGCGTCTATCATTTGTTGCATTACTGTTGGGCTCTCGGCTAGTAACACCATGTCGTCGTCGTACATTAACACTTTTTTGGGCTCTGAACCCAAATAAACGCGCACCTGGCAGACATGACGTTATGTCTTCGACATACAGCGCGAAAAGTAAGGGGCTCAGAAGACATCCCTGTTTAACTCCCATGTTGGACTCAAACCATTCCGATAAGTTATTACCGTCCCACCGGCTTCGTATCATGTTTATCATCTTTGTTGAGATTCCTATATTGCTAAGTTTCAAGTAGAGACTTTGTCTGTCCACTGTGTCGAAAGCAGATTTAAAGTCAACAAAGAAGATATACATCTTTTTTTTCCAGAAATATTATGTTTTTCAGTTTGTTTCAAATATCTTATTGTATCCATCTGCAAGGTGAGTTATGAAAAAAGGTGTAGCGCTTTGCAGGAACTCGGCGGGGACTCTATCATCTCCAGGTGCTTTTTTTTAGATTTGCTGCGCTTTATAGCCGCTTTCACTTCGGTGACATCAATTTCAAGGTCCAATTCCCAATGTGGTATATGGCTTGGCGAAGCTGTGCTGTGTTAACGGGGCATCGTGTAAAGTAGAACCCTAAAGTATGTCGCTAGTCTGTTCGCATCTACGCGGATCGGTCTGCTGGCTGTAGTTCCGTTTACCTGCGCCTTGCTGTCCTTTACTTGATTTAGCGCAATTTCCAGTTGCAAATTGTAATTTTGTTGCGTGCAAAGTTTAATAAACCTTTTGTGAAACTTGGTATCTTTCCTTGGCTGCTTGTGTGCGTGTTTTTGGACCTGCCGGAGAAGGATCATGGTCTTCAGCCTTGCTTCTGCACATTCAATTCCAAACCACGACTTGAATGTTTTCTGAATGTACAGTTGCACAACTTTTTGATAGCTTTTTGAGCCCGCTTTAAGCCGGGGACTAGTACATTTTTGTGGGGTCAAATAGTGCAATAGTCAAGCATGTTCATATTTCCGAGAACAAATAACAAATTTTTTGATTACGATTACTGAATGAGATTGCTCACATTTTACTTTTCGCTTGTTTTAGTTCATTTTACCTACCAATGAAATCCATTTTAAAGAGTTTTCCCATTATCAACCCCAAACAAAAAGAAACCGCAACTGTCCTTGCTGTGCTGTCATAGCCTTGGGGGCTGTCAAGGCTCTATCCACGGAAAGTGGAAAGTCATACCCAAAAAGAGACAACCTAAGCTTAGGCTAACATAGCCATTCAACCATTTCCATTTTCATTTTTGTAGCAACCCATACAATCGACCAACCGACCATTTGGCTTAAATATTTTATGCAAATTTTCAATGTAATAAAAATTTTTTCATGCCTACACACACACACACATGTAGTCAAATAAAAATTGATGCCATTGCCGTTTGTCTTTCAATACATTTTTCTTGCCTTCTTTTTTTTTTGGCATCCTTGCTATGTATATCTCCCTCTGAACGTGTGTGTGTGCAATGATTTTCAATATGTCGCAACTCTCAGCCCAACTTGCGCTATCTGTATACCGCACCTACCTACCCCCAGCGCCTGAAGCGGAAGCGGCAGCAGCCTGAAACAAATGCCGAGTTAATGCTTTGGCATACGTCGCCATCGCCATTGCCAGCGTCGACAATGAATGCCGCATGGACATGACCTCAATTGGATACACACACACAGACAGGCGGGCAGGCAGGCAGGCAGAGACACATATATTCGGTTGATCGACATCAATACGTAAGGGCTGTAATATGTGTTAACCCTCGACACCGACACCCCTGGAAGAATAACACATTGCCATCACTGTCATCTTTTAGGCTGACAAGTGCGCGAGTGGTGGCATTACGAGACTTCGACAACGTCATGTGTCAACCAAAATGCAGCAAGTTTTTTCCCAACACCAACGCTATTTTGCTTAACATATAGTAGGTTGGCTTAAGAGGGGGAGCGGGGATTGATGTGAGAATGGGATCAACACTTTGCACACATTTTGCACAGGTAACCTGCCATCTGGCTGATGTTGTATCTCGGTTTGATGGGTTCATTGTTTTGCGTTTATGATGCACTTAAAATTAATATTTAATTTTAATGTATGTTGCTTGCGGAAAACTTTTTGGGGTTGCCTTTTGTGCTACCGGATTGGCAACTTTAAAGATGCTCTTTAAAAGGATGAATTTAATGTTGAAGTTAAGAAATTATGTTATTAAAATGAGTTGTTCAGGTGCATGTTTTAGGCTGGTGCGAACTTTAAAGTGATTCAAAAATTATGAAAAAGTTTAACTGCTTTAAGAATGGAATTGAGTATGCGTGGTTGGGTATTAGCTAAAGCTGAGGTGCCCTAGCCCATGCGTTCTTGTTTTACGCAAAGGCTGCATTCTGGCATGCCTTATGGCTTCGACGAGCAACTACAAATTCATATGTGTTCTCTACTCTCTTTCTTTCCAAGCGAAGGTTTTGTTGTTGGCGCGTGCGAACCTGCAACAACAACTTCATATGTGTCCCTCGTCTCTCTCTCCTATGTCTCTTGCAAATTCAAACGCAACAACAATGCTGTATATGCGTCGTCAGCGTAGGTTGGCGTCAGCAGTGGTTGTTCTTGCTTGAGATATTTATACCCTTCTAGAGAGTATATTAAAATTGTCCAGATGTTTCTAACGCATAGAAGGAAGCATCTCCGACCACACAAAGTATATATATTCTTGATCAGCATGACGAGCTGAGTTGATATAGCCATGTCCGTCTGTCCATCCGTCCGTCTGTTTCTATGCTATCTCCTCCGTCAATTTAAAAGCTAACTTAACCAAACTTTGCACGAAGCCTTTTGGTACAAATACGCTGCACATTTGTCGGAATCGGCCGGATCGGATGACCATATCATATAGCTGCCATAGGAACCATCGGTCGAAAAAGTAGTTTTAGTGAGAAAAACTTTTTTGTCTTCAACGCAAACGTCCCCATTCCTCGTATTTCTGAGTTTTCTATGCTTTTACATAATTCCGCCAAGTTTTATGAAAATCGGACAACTATATAGTATAGCTGCCATACAAAAGATATGTCTGAGAAAAAGTCTTAGTAGGAAAAACTTTTTAGTTTTCAATGCTATCACTCCCAAACTTGTCACTAATCAATATTATATGCTACTGCACAATTCTACCAAGTTTGATCCAAATCAGAAGACTATAGCATATAGCTGCCATAGGAACTATCGGTCGAAAAAGTAGTTCTAGTGAGAAAAACTTTTTTGTTTTCAATGGTAGCGTCTTTATACCCTCCAGTTGTGAATATTATCAGTTTGCACACAATTTTGGGGAGTTCGGTCAAAATCGGATGAACACATCGTATAGCTGCCATATAACAAACTGGTAAGCAAATGCTCAAAGTAGTGGCGCCATCATGCTACAAGGGTATATAAACTTCGGTCGAGCCGAAGTATGCTTTCCTCTATTTTTTTTATTCATTTGTATTGGTGTCCACGCTGCCGTAAGCTCATTCTGGGTACCCCTGAAGTATAGGGTGGATCAGCATCCTAGTACAAAGTAGTTAGTTCTACCTTAGCAAGTTGTACACTTATCAATTACATCTTTATCGGTAAGCCCAAGGGGACCCTGCCAATTGTTGCAAAGTTCTGCAGAAGGCTAATGATTAGATGTAAGCTCAATTTAAATAAATTCCTACACAGAGAGAAAAACCTATTCAGAAAATAAGTTACCTTTTACTTAAAATTCGAACAAAACTTTCCCAAAATTAGGCAAAGTTTTTGCCTTAAGCTGGCTCAAGGTCAATGGTTAATTATAATTCAATTCAATCAACACAATTTATCCGAGATGACTCATAACATTTTTGGAATTGCAACGGTATGTCTGGACATCTGTTTCGGAATTGACCCCAATTCACTCAGCAGCAGACTTGTTGCTTTCACAGTTCAACGACTTGCAAATTGCTCTATTTTATGACACAATTTTATTTGCCAACCGACCTTTCTATGCAAATGACAAAACCATTGTCACGGAGACCAGAATTAAATGGGCTATCGATTCGTTCGAACAATTTAAGTCACCATCTCTTGATTAAATATATCCTGCCCAACTACAACAAACTATTGGGTACATAATGACCTGACTTTACGCCATGTATGTAAGCTGTCTTAAGGTCAACTACATCCCCACTAGGTGGAGAAAAACTAAAGTGAGTTCGGGCAAAGCTTCACATGTGAAACCAAACGTTTATAGGCCAATCAGCCTTCTTAAAGCCTTCTTAAAACTCTTGAGAGACTTGTAGATGTACACCTGAGGTAAACTATACGTCACGCTCATCTAGCACACACGCAACATGCATACGGCAAGGGTAGGTCTACTGAAACCGCCCTGCAATCTCTGGTCTCAAGCATTGAAAGATCACTTGAAGTAAGATACTTCTCTTTAGTAGCATTTCTCGATATAGAGGGTGCCTTCAATAACGTCCAACCTAACGCCATCACCTCTGCCTGGACATATGTAAGATTCATAGACCAATTGCTAACCAGCAAGACGGTGTACTCCCAACTTGGCAATGCAACTGCTCGCAGATGTGTTTACAGCAGGGTTCCCCAAGCAGAGAGCGCGAAAATATGAATGTGTCTCTCTCTAACACACAGTGATGAATGACTTCGGCAAGCATTCGGTGTGAATTGGCGAGTTTGTTCGTGCCCCAGGTGCTATCGCTGGGGAAATCTGGTTTACAGAGGCACTCCGCAGGGAGGTGTTCTCTCTCCAACTGCTGTGGGTTGTAACAGTTAACCAACTGCTGCAACTTATGGAAGCGGGGGGACAAGTAGTGGTGGCTTACGCGGACGATATTGCCATCTTTAAATGCGGAATGTTTCCTCAAACGCTGTGTGACCTCATGCAGACCGCACTGACAACACTTACTCAGTGGACGACTTCTTGTGAATTAGTGCTTTTCACTAGCAAATGTGGTTTTTCCCCCTGCATAGTACATTGGCTTTACTGCTGTAGGGCTGTAGGACGCCCCATACTACTCAACGACGCACTAGTATGGTGTCCAGCACTCGGGAAACAATCAGCCCTTAATAAACTGTATAAAGTACAGAAAAGTGCGGAAATATGCATTAGCGGCGCTCTCCGAACGACACCAACGGAAGCGCTAAATACTATTCTTCACCTTCTACCACTAGACCTTGTTGCAAAGCAAATGGCTATCAAAACAGCCCTAAGACTACGAGAATCCAATGCCTGAAACAGAGGCAGTTCGGGACAACGTCCATATCCCAAGCCGACACGATTGGGACAACCTTCCAACCTTCAACCATTAACATCTACACTGATGGTTCTAAACTCGACGAAAAAGTAGGAGGGGGCGTTTTCTCTCCCAACCTAGATTTGAACTTATCGTTCCGCCTTCCCGATCACTGTAGTGTGTACCAAGCAGACTCCTACCTTAGCACACTCAAGGTCAAAGAAGGAAACGTATTTATATACTCAGATAGTCAAGCCGCCCTTAAAACACTTGACTCACATGCCAACAATGCTAAAACACTTAAGGACTGTCGCTTATCTCTAAATGAGATCGCAGGACATTTCAGTATACACCTTATATGGATGCCTGGACATCGCCACATAGAAGGAAATGAGTCTGCGGATAAACTGGCCAGAATAGGTACCACCATCGAGCTCCTTTCAGAGAAGAGCACGATAGGGATGCCTATGGCAACATATAAGCTATACCCAAAAGCTAAAACACTTCGTTACGCTACGAATCGGTGGAAAAACCTTTCCTCCTGTGCAGTAGCGAGGCTTACGTGGCCAACATTCGACCAAAAACATACTAACACACTTTTACGTCACAGAAGAGACCACATATCACTTCTGGTGGGGACCCTCACGGGTCATTGACTTATTGGCAGACATGCAGCACGCCTAGGCGTCACTTATCATGACTTCTGCAGAAGTTGCGGATACGACCCATCTATCATTTGGAAGTTCATTCGGTGATTCCTCAGAGAGAGAAACTTAGAGATGAGCGCGAATAACTCGTGTGCAAATGCTAGCTGCCACATTAAGGGTACACAGTATGTTATAGTCGGGCTTGAACGACTTTCTTTCTTGTTTAAGTCTACAAATGACAAAATCGACCACAGAATCTTGTCCTCTGTTCAAGCGTGACTTTCCAGCTGTATTTATTTGGCATTTTTCTATAGCATATCTCATGCTGACAGTGGGTTCAAAGGTTGGCTTTCTTTACTTACAGCTTTCCACCCAACTTTGCCAGCTTAGCTATGCAATTCGAACCAATCAAGCGTGCACATTTCCCCATTTGTAAGCTGCCGAGCAATGCATTTTAAATTCCATTTAAATATCGATGTCAAAACAAAAATTGGCAAAAGGAATGGAAAAATTATTTTATGAAAAACATTATCTCAAATATGTATAAACGAGTGCAAATATAAAATGTGAACGTTCATTGGCTGGTCTGATAGTAAATTAAAACGCTGTAAAAGTAAATATCATATTTATTTATGGATTGGCATTTTCATTCGGTCTTTATGAGTTCAATTCGATTAAATTCCCAAATAATATTTGTAGCTTCTTTTCAGTTTATTTAGCTTTGGAAGTGGTTTGGTCCCCCTTTGTGCATTTTATAGACAAGATATTTGGCAAAAATTGTAATATTTTTGCATAAGTTTACCGTTATGCAATAAAATGTAATAAACTGTTGCATGCAAATCAATCAATATTTGGTTTTTATAAACCAATTTTCAAGGTACAGTCTGCAGCAAAGACAGAGGGAACGAGGGGACAAGTATATTAAATTCATCCAGGTTGTTGGGGTAGCAAATGTGTAAGAATTCGTTGCACGTTCGCATCTTTAACGCCAGATGTTGACTTTTGCTTCCCCCTCATCCCAAGAACAGCTAACATACATATCCTTTATCTTATATAAGCCGTTTAATGCCAGCCCGCCGTTTGGCCTATTTACCAGCCTGCCTCTCTCTTTTTTTTTTTGGGCCAATAGATTGTACACCACACTTTGGCATTTTATAACATAAACTTTCATTTATTTTCGCTCGTTTTTTTTTACTCTCCGCCACATCTCTGATGTTGCCTCTCATTGTTGTTAGTGCTTGTAATGCGCACATGTATGTTGGACACATATGTTATAGTCACAAATACATAAGAGTCTGATGTCTTGACATCTGTCTACCAAAGAGGACCACCAGGCCAACCAGTTTCCACTTGAAAATCGTCCGAAATATGTAGATTTGCATGCACATCAGCGTTGGGCATACATTTATCTCGCCGACTGTTGACAATGAAGGGAAGAGTGGGGGAGAAAGTGGGCCAGACCCAAGTTGTTGTTGTTGCCTTAATGCGATACTAGAGGGCAGAAAATCGTCAATGGTGTGCCAAGAGTGTGCCACAATATTGCGGTGCGAAAGTTGAACTTAAAGTTTGACAAATTGGGAAATGTTCGGTATGTAAAATTCAATTGTGTGAACGGTTGTGGTGGTTCTATCAAATGTTCAGGGCAGATGGGGATGTCAGCATAACATTAAGCCACGTTTCGCCTGAGAACGTCCCGTCCTCATATTTCGACCTTGGAAACGGATTTTGCAAAATCCGAAAAGCGATTCGTAAATTATTTTCGTGTTCATGTATATACACACCATATAAACATACCATCCACTAACGCCTCCTTCTAAGCTCGCAACATCCATCCAGTGTGACCATCATTTCAACCATTAGCACTAGTTCGGTATTGTTATTAAAGTGCTTCAGACGTTTTCATCCAGAGGCCCAAAGCCATTTCATTACATTAATTTTGAGTTTATAACATATAGCTGACATAGGAACGATCGGTCGAAAAAGTATTTTAAGCTATTTTTATTTTTTTCTATTTTTTTCTAATAGTTTACCCGTATAAACTTTGGGTTAACTTTGACTCCCAAACACCCTTAAACGGCATTCTCAAAATCATTCATGTTATATAGATTTTTACTAATTTAAAGCAGCTTAATGCTTTGTCCATTTTATCCTTAAAGCTCTTCATCCATAAAGTTCTTTGGTATTTCTCAATGGAATTCACATGACAATGGCCTGACTGCAGCTAATTGCAGAGACCAGGACCAGAAATTCACTCGCACCCGCAACCGTGAACCACCCGAAAATGTTTTTTTTTTTGTTGTTTTTGGTTTTTCCAAAAGACAAAATCAAAATCCATGCCAACAATACGGCAATAAATGAATTTTCGTTATAACAATGTGCTGGGTGCATGGGTGTCCGCCTCCAGACTCCCAGAAACTGCGTGCAACCACATGCAATTTTGTACGTTTGGGGAGCAAACGGGGTAATGGCCAATGGACAGGAGGTCGTTGCTTCATGTATGTAGGTGTTGGCCATGGGGCAAACGCTGCTGCTATTTGTATTTTGTTGCAGGACATGTTGTCATTGGGCATATCCTTTACTCCGGCACTCACACACACACACACACACACACACAAATGCCGGAGATGTTATTGAAAATGTTCTATGCCAAAAATTCATAACTGCTGCCAATGCACTATGGTCAAAAATGTGATTTATTTTTATGTTCGATTTCTTATTTTAAAGTTCAATATACAGCCGTGCTCTTGTTTTCACATCCCCAGGGATCCCCTTTTAGTATATCCAGACCGAAACTTTCAGATTTAACAATGCATAAGCAGAGACTGTCCTTGCACAATGCTTGTGTAAGCTTTTAGTTCATATGCAGACCAAGACCACGTTTTTCATCTAACGCTTAGCGACAGCCAATATGACGAACCAATTTGACTTGATAGAATTTAACTTCGAAGCGCCGATTTCTTCTCTTCTATATTGAGCTATCTGTTACCAGTGTTTGGTACCTATAGGTATTTGTACCTTGGTACACAGAAAAAAATAAGATCAGGTATTTCAATATCATATCAGTAATATCAATATTTGCTCATCAAAATGAAACTATTTAATATCAATATGAACCTGTAATACCGCATTGATACTAAAAATATTATATTAAAAATGTGAAATGATTGAAGTGATATAAAAAATGCCTTAGTGATATGATTTGAGATCAAAGTAGACATCGAAATTCTGAAAGTAAAAAGAGACACACAGAGTTTCTCAAATCAAAGAGAGACAGCAATAGTCTATCTCGAAAAAAGCAAAAACAATGCTCATTGCTCTGCTGCCTCAAGCGCGAAAACGAGTGATGGTCGTTTTTTCTTCGTGAACGTTTCGAAGTTGGCTTCGGGTCTGCAGCGAACTTCGAGCTTCTTCTTGCGAATTTCGTCATTCGATCTGTGCTGTAAGTAAAACAAAGTGCGGTGTCTTAAAAAAAAAAATTTAAACGGTAAAAGTGAATAAAATGTGAATTGCATGTGTGTGTTTTGTTGTACTGTTGTTGTACTTGCAAATTAATAAATTGTAAAAAGGCTATTGCCTTTATTCAGTCGCTAATAGTATGTACGATTATAATACACACACTCATACATACATATTGTGCGTGTTTTTTTCACTTTGAGCTCTCTACGCAGTAGAAGTGCGTGTTTAAATATGTACATATGTATGTATACATATTTTGTGTCTGCGATGCGTTTTTTTTGTTCTGCCCTTGAACGTCAAACAGCACAGAAGCACACATACATGCATATGCAAACATGCGTACATACAAATGTACATGCAAAATATGCATGCATGTATGTATATGTGTGCTGTTTGACGTTCAAGGGCAAAACAAAAAAGCGAATGCTCAGCCTTTGCTTTCGGCAGATTTCGCACACATGCACAAAAAAAACTTATGAGAGCTTAAATATATTAATTTCTTATAATTTTCAGATTAAAATGGAAGACATCCAACTCTATGAGCTGATACAAAAACTAAACATTGGATAATTGGTGTACGAAAAGATAATTGGTAAGTTTTGTTTTGAAATAATTATTCTTCTCAAAATATTAATTTTACAATTTTTCTAGAGTGTGGATTTAACTTCGACCGCCTTAATTACAAATTTTTCCAGAAAGATAATTGTCATAATAATTGTAGTATGTACTATAAAAATATAGCTTTCATATTATAAAAATAAAGCATTGGTACTTCAATAATACCCTTTTGATATTATAAAAATATTAGTATTGTGTTAAATTATTATAAAATCTATAATTTTTTTAAAATACACGGCTACAATTTTGTGTCTGCACCTTAATGCTGCAGCAATATAAGAGGAGAGGAACGTCCAATTTGATCCATTTAGGAGATCCAAGATCATCTCCCTTCCAAAAGCAGTTCCTCCGAAGTACAATTGCCTGGTCTCTGCTATAATGGGACAGTCAACAAGAAAGTGTAGTATGTCATCACGTTAGAGCAGGGCAAAACATCGATGTTTTTAGCGATGTATCGATGTTTGGAAGACGTGGCAAACATCGATGTTTTTACTTTTCTTCCATCTCTAAAAGCGTCGGCAGAGGAAGCGAGGAAATTGTAAGAGAACTTATTACAACTTGTAATTTATAAGAAGAAAGCATGTGAGTTACTAAAGCTTGATCACTTACCATGCTTTTCCCACTCGTTTAACCTACTCGTACAGGATGCTTTAAAATGGTCATGTCTTAAAGGTATTTTGACAAAGTGCAAGCGCATTGTCGCAGGTCGTTGAAAGTAGGTGATAGTATTACTATCAGAAACTTCGATGTTTTAAATCGAGGTTTTTTTTTCAAATCATCGAAAACATCGATGATTGTCAAACATCGGAAACATCGATGGTTTTCTCTGCTCTACCTCACGCACCCTCATGTCACAAAGTGACAGGTGCCAGGATCTCAGCACCCGCCATAAAAATGCTTCTAATTTGGTCAATCATATATACATCCGAGAAGTAACTAAGTGTACCGAGCTCATAATTTAGTTCCCTTCCTAGCAGGCGAACCGAACTGCGCTGCGTCTCCCTTATAAATTCGTATCTGTAGCTCTCACCCATCCTACGTACAATTTTGTCTGACCAGATCGCCCACTCCAAAGTGTCGTCCAAACGTAAAGGTACGGATAGCTTCTCCGCCAGGTTTTCTTATTTTTGGAATTTGTTGTAATTTTTCACACAGTAAATACGAAGACACAGTCTTTGGGAGTCGGTGATCGGGCATACGCATTATCTTTTGCATATACCTGAAATAGATGTCGGCTGTATATACGTGAAGAGGTACGTGAAGAAAGTCCAGTTTCCAGATATATCATTCTGTTTGGCGTATACTGCGGCAGGCGGAACAATCTATTAATGAAATACCTTAGAGGGCATTCTACTTCGTCGAAGTGGTATAACCCCCACACTTGAGCGCCATAGGACATAATGGATTTCACCGCTGCACTGAAATGCTTGTATTTTTTGCTAGTAGGCACATGTCTGCTTTGGAGTTAGCCAGTTTGTTTTTTAGATGCAGATTGAAACTGGCGTTGTGGTTGAATTAAATTCCTAAATATTTGTAGCTTTTAACACAGTAGACAGTAGACGTTGTCAATGGTAGAGTAACCCTTCCGGAACCCGGCTTTTAACTACTTGTAGCTCAACGCCGTTAAATTGCCACTTTTCATCTCTTGCTAGTCCTCTCCAGTGTTTTTTAAACACGACAATTTGCGACTTCTCCATATTTATTGTGAGATTTCAGAGCAGAGTTCCCCAGCGATAACCCCTGGGGCACGAACATACTCGCCATTTCATACCGAATGCTTGCCGAAGTGTGTTAGAGAGAGACACAGTCACATTTTCGCGCTCTCTGCTTGGGGAACCCTGTTCCCGAGCATACAGTACTTATGCAGAGTACTAATAGTTTTTTGCATACTTCTAGGTGAATCAGATAGGACAACTATATTATCAGCATACAATAAGGCCTTCATTTCACACCCGTCTAGCGTAATTCCTTCTGGAAGACAATCAGTGAGATCGTTTAGGTATAAGGCAAAGAGAAGCGGACTAAGCAAAAAGCCCTGTTTTACTCCCGTTTCGGTGGTAATCCAGTGTGACAAGTTTGTGCCATCCTATACTGCTTGTTAGTTGTTTTTGTAGAGGCTCTCCAAGATTTGAATGATTTTTGAAGACATGCCTGTCTATGGAGTCGAATGCAGCTCTGAAATCTACAAAGAACGCGTACACCTTTCTGCCACTTGAAATGTACTTCTCCGCGATGTTCGAAAGACTGTAGACGTTGTCCCTTCCGGAACCCGGCCTGAAACTCTGACAGAAGATCTCCCTCGCTTATCCAAGAGTTTTGTCTTTCCAGCAGGATCGCGGAAAAAACCTTAGCTATTGCATTTTGGAAAGAGATTCCTCTGTAATTTGAAGCGATCTGTGGGTTAACTTTTTATAAAAATTGGAAACAATATAGCCTCCTTGAAAATTTCCGGTACTGTGCCGACGTCAAATATGGGCATTTCCACAGCTACGAACGTGACAATCGTACGAATTTTTTAGCCTTTGATATGAAGAAAATCAAAGAATAAACTGTACGATAAATTTCCGCATATTGGTGTTTGGATAGCACTTTGTTAGCAATATATTTAATGTAAAAGCTGAGAGTTCTAGACAGTAAGGTCCCAAGATACAGGCAGACAAAAAGGCATACGCAACGTGACATAATACGGAAGTGCGTTTTGTCTGCATTCACAAATAAGCAAAACTCTGTGGAATGCGTTCGAGCTTTTTAATGCAACTAACTTAAATATGATCTGCAATGATGTGGCTATATATTTATAGCTGATTTGCTCAAAAATAAATGTTGCTTTTTTATATTTGACTCATTATGATACGCAACGTGACATACGTTACGTGACAAGCCTTTCTCTAACGCCGTACTTCTGATGCTTTTAATAAATTTATACATATATCCTTTTGCGTAATCATAAATAACATACAAATGTTGATTCAGGATCTTAAATTGATATACATAGGATAGGAGGGATTGGTTGACCTTTCTGTGGAAATGCCCATATACAGTTCAGCGATTTCGTTAGTTCTTGTTCATCTTCAATATAAAAACTATATTATTAACTTCATCAATGGTTATCGGTTCATCCAGTCTGCTTTTCTCTATAAGGGAGTGCAAAGTGTAGTGGATTCACAGGTGAATTGGCATTTAGAAGGCTATGAAAGTAGGTTTCCAACTGCAGCGCTGTAACTTCTCCTCCTTTAACAAAACTGCTCCCATTTAGTTTTCTGATGGCTGCCCAATATGACTTGCTGTCTGTTATTTCCTCTAGGGATTTGGCCAGACTTGCAAAGTAACGACTGCGGGCAAGGTAGCATATCTGTTTATAGTCCTTGTTTGCCTGGTGGTAGCATCTTAAGGTCTCAGCAGTGCCTACGGATCTTGATAAACGTGGCCAGTGGAATGAGCAATCTCTTGCAGCCTCACAGTCTCTGTCCAACCATGAACTTGAACTTAGATATTTGACATGACATGACTTGCTCAAATGCTTTAGATAAGAACGGTAATATGGAGATTGGACGATGTTCATTATTGTTTTTTTGGAATTGGCAGTATTTTTGTTATTTTCCAGGCATGAGGAAAAGTGTAAGTCATTAATGCTGTGTTGTATAAATGCGTAATATGGGATAGAATTTGAGGAAGAAGAATTTTAATAAATTTGTGGTCCATTTTTGTCTTTACTTTTAGAATAGAAGATAAGACATCACATTGATCAACACACACAAAGTTAAAACAAGGACCTAAATTATTAATTGCTTCGGATGTCAGGTACGTAATTTCAATGATGTAAGGTACTTCAGATGGTGATTGCACGAATTTTCTGTTAAGATCATTGGGATCTATATCTTTAGATACAGCCGGCCTTCGTTTACCTAATCCTAAACACTTAGTTTCCTTCCAAAACTGTTTGGACGATATTGCACTTGTGAGTTTGGAGATATAGTAGCTTCTTTTTGCAGAGTCTGGTAGTCTCTAAATAGACGGTCTGTCCTGTACCGTTTCCACTTCTTATAGGCTTCGTCACGATTAATAATAGCCCTTTGTATATCCGCATTAAACCTTATTGTATAGACTTTCAATATTTGTGTTCATGTACTGAAGTTGATCGTCTACATTTGACATCGTATAGTTAATATCCCAGTTGAAAGAATTGAAATCATGAAGTAAGAGATTATAATCAATATTTTTAAAATCACGGTAAGTTATGGAGCAGTCTTCAGATTAAGGGATTACATTATATACCAAGAGTAGATCATGCTTTGAGAAAGCAGGTACTGAAAGTTGATCATATAAGTAGAGTGTTACTGGTGTTGGTGAAGTGGGTCGGTTGGGAATTGTTCACAAGTGTCAGGTCGAGAGTTTCCATATTTGACGAGAGGTGTGATTCAGATAACATTTCACTGTTAAGGTCGCCAGTTACAATGACATCTCTAAAATCTAATGAAACAGAAGTCAGTATATTAAGAGCTTCAGTAAAGTCAGTCCTTCGGTGTGGCCTATACATGCATCCAATTAACACTTTTCAGGTGAGCGTGGAATTAACAAGTTCTAGAAATAGATACTCTATTGTGCTTTCAGTTGGTTGTTTTGTTACTACTCTGATATGTACATTTTCATTTAAATATATAGCTACCCCCCCAGCATGGCCTAAGCGATCCGATCGGAACAAACATCTAACGAATATCCAAATTTACAATACTCGAACTTACAAAAAGAAACCTAAATTCGTCTATCTTTCTTACCAAACTTTGCGCGTTTATATGAACAATCTGTAGGCCTTTTCTCTGTTTGCTTAACACTCTAAGGGCCGATTTCACTTCTCCCAGATAGCTGCTTTGTGTCAGATAGTCTTAGATTTTACTCTGTTATTTGTTAGTTTATGTGACAGATTGCTCTATGTAGAAGATGTGAAATCGGCCCTAAGCATAACATTGCTATTCGCTTTGGATTAACTTAAAGCTGTGGACATTTAAAACAATAAATATTTCATTCAAAAGCGCACGACTCTTACTAACAATTAACAATTCAACGATCTGGCCAATGTGTCTGGTTTGAGTGTAAGAATTAGTAACCCAGAATGCCAGAGAGTTAAGTTAGCTTTCCTCTATCGGTTTCCTTTTCAACCACGATTTTGATCAAATTTTTCTTTTTTTTAAAGATATTTTTAAAAAACAAAAAAGTTTTTCGACCAAGGCTTCATTTTTAAACTATAGATCAGATGACGGCTATATCGTTAAGCAGACCCATTCTACTTGGATTTGGTGAACTGTATTTTGGTATCTTGAAATTCTCAAAACTTGCTTTCGATCGATCGTTTTTATGATAGCCATTTCACATATTGGTCCCATCCGACCAATTCTGTCATTTGTTCCATCAAGATATCTTAATATTTAAAATTTATGCAAAAATACATCGACTTTTTGACCATAGTGCCATTGTAGCACATTTGGTTTTCATTTTAGCAACACCACCCCGAGGCTGGCCAAAACCAAAATTGTTCGTTTCACAGAGATGAGAATATTGAATTTTTGGGCTGTACAATTTCAACTCAATTGTAATATCATGGTGCAGTTAATTTACCAAATTGCCATTTCGAATCTTTAGCTTTCATTTCCGGCATTGCGTGCAATTCATACTCGTCGTACGTCGTCGCACATGAGCACAGCTCAAAGTAAATCATATTAGCAAATCTTATCAATTGCTCGGCCAAGTGGTGGTGGTGGGCTGTGCTATCCTCCCTTCAATTGAATAGACCAGTCTTTATCAACATGTCGTTGTGGCTGGTGTCCACTGCAGAGCTGCAAGATTGCGGCCTTTGTTCTAGACCATCTGCGCACTCAAGAAGGCGTTTACTATTGGTGGCCTGGCAAACCTTTGCGCAAAAATGTCTCAAATTTGGCAGTTTTCTAAGGAGCGAGTCTAACAAACCCTTGCCAAAAGAACTAAGACGATCGCTGCGTTTGAATAAGTCAGCCAGACGCAAGGGTTATCGGTATTGCGAAAGTGAGGCAGATAAACGGTCAGTAATATGATAAGCCAACCTATTGTTATTTTGTTTACCTCAAGGTTTCAATTCAATTTCTATCTTATTTAACAGAATGATGGAAGACTACTTGCGTCAACCGGTGAATATATCCGTACGAGTGGGACCCGCTTATGAGTATTTGCCATCGAATTGTTAAATCCACGGATTTTAGTTGAAATTACTGTTAACTTAACACTAGGCTAAGCTTTTAATAAAAGAATTGTTATTAAAGTTGTTTTTAGTAGCTGATACTGTAGCTTTCAAAGCTTAAAACAAGCTTAAAAAAGCTAACCCCACTGGGAAAGCTATAATTTACAGTTAAAGTTTGTTTTGTTGCGAGCTTTCGGTGAAGCTTTTTTTTGTTAAATTCTCTTATGCTGGTAACTAAGAGCGTTTGACTCTCTTCAATACGCCCACACAAAGGTTTATTGCCCCGCTCACAACAAGTGGACGTGATTAAATGCGCTAACATTTTGGGTACATACTTTTTGATATGACAAAGCAAAAGCAAGATAGACAAGTTGATGATACTGAAAAGCTTAAGATGTATAAGTAAAGTGAAAAAAAAAGAGTGGGTGTCATGGGACGCCCAGTAAGAGCGAAGCAATTTAGGACGATAGGTCTGATTGTAAATTTAACTGTCAAGTCACTGATGTAACTGTTAAGTCACTGTGAAGTCACTGTCAAGTCACTGTCAAGGCGCTGACAAGTCGCTGTCAAGTCACTCTAAAGCAGAGATGGGCGCGTCGCGACGTTTTAATGCACACGAGGCAGCGCGCTGCCTGCGTGTGCATAGGACTCTGCCGCGGCCGACTGCACAAAATCACACGTACGCTATAAGCATTGAAAGCTATTTATAGAACACGAATGCGGCGCACGCAAATTGTGCTTGTATGCGTGTGAAAAGTGTGACGATATGTGTGCATGCCCATCTCTGCTCTAAAGTCACTGTCAAATCACTGTCGAGACACTTTAAAGTCACTGTCAAGTCACTGTCAAGTCACTCTAAAGTCACTGTCAAGTCACTGTCAAGTCACTGTCAAGTCACTGTAAAGTCACTGTAAAGTCACTGTAAAGTCACTGTCAAGTCACTGTCAAGTCACTGACAAGTCACTGTCAAGTCACTGTCAAGTCACTATCAAGTCACTGTCAAGTCACTGTCAAGTCACTGTCAAGTCACTGTCAAGTCACTGTCAAGTCACTGTCAAGTCACTGTCAAATCACTGTCAAGTCACTGTCAAGTCACTGTTAAGTCACTGTCAAGTCATAGTCAAGTCACTGTCAAGTCACTGTCAAGTCACTGTCAAGTCACTGTAAAGTCACTGTCAAGTCACTGTCAAGTCCCTGTCAAGTCACTGTCAAGTCACTGTCAAGTCACTATCAAGTCACTGTCAAGTCACTGTCAAGTCACTGTCAAGTCTGTCAAGTCACTGTCAAGTCACTGTCAAGTCACTGTCAAGTCACTGTCAATTCACTGTCAAGACACTTTCAAGTTACTGTTACATCACTGTTAAGTCACTTTCAAGTCACTGTCAAGTCACTGTCAAGTAACTGTCAAGTAACTGTCAAGTCACTGTCAAGTAACTGTCAAGTCACTGTCATGTCAATGTCAAGTCGCTGTCAAGTCACTGTCAAGTCACTGTCAAGTCACTGTCAAGACACTTTCGAGTAACTGTTACATCATTGTTAAGTCACTGTCAAGTCACTTTTAAGTCACTGTCAAGCCACTGTCAAGTCACATTTAAGTCACTGATAACCCCTCATCCCACCCTCGCATCCTCCCACTATACCTACCCACAACCCACCTGTTGCTACGGCAAATGGTAAGAGCGGTTGACTTTGCAAATATATATATAAATAAATATATTTCAAGAACAAATTGGAAATGACTTTAGAATTAAATGGGCTTAAACCGAGAGCATTTTGTGCCTATATTAAGGACTTTTGTTTTGTTTCCAGAATGTATTGGGGTTGACTTTAGAATTGATAAGACTTGAATTAAGAACATTTTTCACTTATTTTAAGAGTAAATCGGGTTGAGTTTAAGACCATTGCAACCTTAAAGTATGATCAAAAAGATTTTAGAATAGTTCGAAATGAACTTAATATATCCCGAAACAGCCTTAAATTTCGTATTTCCGAATTGAAAAATCATACTTGATATAAGAATTTTGTATTTAAATTAAGTATTTTAGTACTTTTATTACGTTTGACACCGTTTGTACTTAATTCAACTACAATGTCCTCTGGCTTGCTTCCAAAACCATTTTGTAAGTCAAACCGGTGTAAAAATTTTAGACTGATCTTTTTACAAGAAGTATCCTTGCAACGACTACTTTTTAAAAGTGAAATAAAAAGAAATATTAAAAAGCCAACACTGCGTATGTGTGATACAAAAAACAAATACAAAATTTGTCCAAGCTTTTATAGCAGGGAATTCAAAAGTCTTTCTAACTGAATTAAATGCCGGCAGGCAGTTTAGCTTTTGCTTTCTGCGTTCATATGGTACTAATAACTCTCTTACTCTCTTTTATTCACCTTGCACTATCGCTTTCGCTCTCACTCTCGTTTCGGGACTCTTTGAAAGCGTGGCGCCGCACACAGTTTTTTTTCTTTATTTTTTTTAAGATACCCGCTTAGTGTGAAAAACGTGTTCGACGCGGAAATGACATTGATAGTGAAATTTCTGTTGATTGGATGAAATATTTTTGGAAAGAAAACCTCAAATTATATTCATTGCACAAAGTGAATTTTGAGAGCGCCACGTTCCAAGTAATAACGAAACGATTTGTGCATTTTGTACCTTCCATTATTAGAGTGTACATTTAATCGAGTGCAAAATGAAATTGATTTCCACATTTGTTTATTTTGTGGTTGCATTCTACAAATTCTTCAAGAAATTTTTGTAAGTCTATATGGATGCGTAAATATGTGTTATCTAATAGGGAGTGATTTCATTTTTATTGGGTGTGTCCTGCCTTTGTCCTCTGGCCCAACCAAGGTCTTGATTTATTGATAAAACAACAATATAGGAGACAGCAAACAACAACATGCCATTTGGAATTTTTCTTTGTTTCCCCTTTTGTGTTTATGCATTTATTTCGTGTTCCGTTTGAAAATATTTGTTTGTGTCTAGTTTGCACTTTATTGAAGAAAAAAAAATTTACTTTTTCTCTGCCTTGATTTGTGTTTACCACTCTTTCTCTCTTGCTCTCTCTCTCTCTGTCTCTATCGCAGTGTAAGCACAAGTTTTTGTTTGGGTTTGAGGCTGCTTGGAAATTGGCAGACAGTCGTCGTCCCCCCCCCCCCCCAGACAATGAGAATACACTGGCATGTAATTTAGTCAAGTGCCGTCTGTGTGTTATGTGTGTGTACGACAACGGGAATGGCTTTTTAATTACTATAAGAGGGGGCCCATGTACCTACTTACACTTGAGCATATAATACATATGCTCAGGGCGTGTTGTTGCATAAATTAACAGCCAAGAAGAGATCTGGATTGATAATAAAGAGTGATTTAATCATAATTGATTGAACTTTCTTGACACAAAGTTCACTCATGGTTTTGCTGAGAAATACGTGTATGTGTCTCATATTTGTCTATACTAATCAAAAAGTCTTAAGTATTCTTTGTCCCAAAGAGTGCTTGATTATTTTTGTATCTGGTAATCTAAACGAAATTACCAAAAATATTATAAAAGCAACAGAAAATTTGGAAACAATAACGAAAAGTCATTGACAAAACAAAAGAAAACCAAAAATGGAGAAATGCGAACTTTGGCTGGACTAAAGTTTATTGAAATCTCGATTCTGCTTTTCAATTCTTTGTTTAAGGACGCGAGCAGATTTGATATTTAAGGCAGGAATGGATAGTGGAAATGAATTAAACATTATAATTTATCGCACTGAATTCACAACTTGACCTTAAGGCAGTTACTCTTCACTTAATATTCAATGCAAATTTGCTCTCCCTCTTTTTCCTCACCCGCTCGACACCCACTTCTTTCACCTATCCTATTCCACTGGTCCCCACTGTTAACCCACTGTCATGTCATTATTAAGTCGCTGTCAAATCACTGTCAAGTCACTGTCAAATCAATGTCAAGTCACTGTCAAATCAATGTCAAGTCACAGTCAAGTCACTGTCAAGTCACTGTCAAGTCACTGTCAAGTCACTGTCAAGTCACTTTCAAGTCACTGTCAAGTCACTGTCAAGTCACTGTCAAGTCACTTTCAAGTCACTGTCAAGTCACTGTCAAGTCACTGTCAAGTCACTGTCAAAGTCACTGTCAAGTCACTGTCAAGTCACTGTCAAGTCACTGCTAAGTCACTGTCAAGTCACTGTCAAATCAATGTCAAGTCACTGTCAAATCAATATCAAATCAATGTCAAGTCACAGTCAAGTCACTGTCAAGTCACTGTCAAGTCACTGTCAAGTCACTGTCAAGTCACTGTCAAGTCACTGTCAAGTCACTTTCAAGTCACTGTGAAGTCACTGTCAAGTCACTATCAAGTCACTGTCAAGTCACTGTCAAGTCACTGTCAAGTCACTTTCAAGTCACTGTCAAGTCACTGTCAAGTCACTGTCAAGTCACTGTCAACTCACTGTCAAAGTCACTGTTAAGTCACTGTCAAAGTCACTGTCAAAGTCACTGTCAAGTCACTGTCAAGTCACTGTAAAGTCACTGTCAAGTCACTGTCAAGTTACTCCAAAGTCACTGTCAAGCAAACACTTGCCCCCCTCACACCATCACACTTCACAAACATCCCACTTGCTGCTACGGTTAATGCAAAGCGGCTGATTTCGCAAATACATAATGCAAAGACAAAGGCATACCCAAAAGAATCTGTCGCAAAGACAAAATTTTTCTAATTTTAGTCCCCCATTCGAATGTCCGTAAAAGAGCTTCGCTCTAGTTTTTCGACCGATCGTTCCTATGACAGCTACATATATGTATGCCATCCGATCCGGCCGGTTCCGACAAATGTGCAAAATGGAAAAATTGGCCCATTTTCAATAACTTGTTATAATATAAAAAATGAAATTTGTAATTTATTTGGCGACTTTTTCGCAACTTTTTCGGACCTAGAGCCAGGTAAACTCACTAATAAAAAATGATATAATTACTTCAAACTTTTTACTGTCTTAAGGATACACATTTAATGAGGGATTACTGAAATTTTTGAAGAAAAATATTAAAAGCTCTGCCATTGTGACGTCATTTCCGGTGAGACCTCGGGGGAAAAAGGTGCGTCCGCGTTGACAGCATAACTCCTAGCAAGATCATCTGAAGTATAAATAAAGAATACTTGTTTAGTTAAGACTTTAAACTAGAATTTGGACGATTGAAAAAAAAATAAAAATATAAATTTAATTTTTTAATTTTTTGGCAGAGGTTTTTACGAAGAAAAAAAAATTGGCTAAAAAAAATTCCTTCGTCCAAGTCCTTGTAAATTGTACGTCGAAGACCTGTTTAAAATTTCATCGAGATCGGTTGAGTTGTTCTCGAGAAATCTTGACGACCGACTTTGAAAACACAGTTTTGAGACAAACGCGTTTAACCAGCGGTGAGCTAAGCCCAGCTACCCTGAAGCGCGCAACTTCTTCAGACTATATGTCCAAAACTATTACTCGGATCGACTTGAAATTTTAGGACAATATTTTATAGATGATGTAGAATTTAATAAGACAATAAAAAAAAAATCGATGTTTTGAAGCCGTGAAACCCAAGTAACCCCTTAAAACTTCAAAGTTTGGTTAAGAACAGACAGACCTGGCTATATCAACTTAACTCGTCATGCTGATCAAGAATATATATACTTTATGTGGTCGGAGATGTTTGCTTCTAAGCGTTACAAACATCTGGACAATTTTAGTATACCCTCCGCAAATTTGCGTAATATTTTTTAAGATTGATCTTAATCTTCTTCCTTATTTCTAACCTAAATTTACGTCTTATCTTTACTTGTCCTCACTACCCTGAATTCTTCATCCATTGTTCGTCTATAAGTTTCTTTGTTGTTGTTTCCTTATTTTTATCTCCCTTCCATTCTTCTCTCTTTATTCCTTATCTCTTCTTATTTCTGTCTTTTTTCATCTTGTTTGTTCTACCGAGTTTCTTCCACTTCTTCCTTCCTATTTTCTGTCTTCTCTTTCTTCCAACTTTCAGCTTATCGGGTGTGTCCCAAAAATCTCTAGAGGTTTTCGTATAAACGTTAACATTTCATATTATAGCTGTTTGACTTTTTATGAAAAGGGGCACAAATATGCCGGTCTACTAGATTAGATGACGAAAGTTGAGAGATTTGAAACCGCCTGCTCAAAGCCAAAGAGATTTAATGCGTACGGTTTCCCTTCCATATGATCCAGTAGTCCAAATTAAGTACGAAGTGTAATCGTTTATACGAAAATCTCTAGAGATTTCCAGGACACCCCTGAATAACTTAATTTTATTTTTTCCTTCTTGTTACTGTCTTCTCCCTTCAAGCTTTCTGCCTTCCTCTTTCGTTTTTTCCTTTGTTTTACCTCCCCCTTTTGATTTCTAATTTCTGCCTTCTTCTTTTATTCTAACTGTTCTCTCCTTTTTTAGGCATTGTGACTTCTATATATGTATATTCTTCTGTTTCCTTATTTCATTCTTAGTGGCTTCATTTTTCCTCTTTTCTCTCTCCTTCAGATTTCTTCCTCTGTTTACTTCTTTCTGTCTTTTCATGTTTTCTTTCTGGCTTCTTTCTTCAATCTGCTTTCGACCAGTCTTCTTTCCTTGTTTCGGTTTCTCTTACTTTCTTTTTTTCTTCCATTTTTCCTTCTATCTTCTCTTTTTTACTGTTCCCTAACTTTTATTTGTCTTCTTTTTCTTTCTTTCTTCTGCTTCGTGCCTTTCTCTTTCCTCTTTTTTTTTCCTTTTTTCATTGTGTGATGGATCCAAGCGCGTAGTGCTTGATTCAAGTATAAATTATTTATCTCGATTTTTTGATTTAAGAGTATATACTATACAAACAAAGCCCGGCGCCTCCCTATCTGAAGTATCGACAACAGCGCTCTGCAGCAGCGACGCCGATACACCGACAGTATACTTTTGCAACAACAAAGACGAGCTACATGAGCGCGCTCTCGCAGAGTTAGTGTACAGAGCGCAAGAGAGTAAGAGCGCGGTTGGCCTAAGTCGGAGTTCCCCCGAGCTACTATACATACGGTAATTCACATGATTCTTGTGTGTTGTATAAGTACCATACAAATCCGAGTTAATGTTCGGAAGTGAACAAGTGAAGGTACCCATTACACCTCTCTGGTATTCAATTTTTTTTGTAGGTCAATGTATAGCTCCCCTAACCTACCCCAAACTTAATCGCCTTCCACAGCATCCACTTTAAACCCGTCACAGCCGGTCTGACTAAGCTAAAGTTTCACACAAATTGTATTTACTTTAGCTTGGACAAACATTAAAATCCTATCGCTTATGGCCAATAGAAAATGCTTTCCACGATAAGCACCGCACTCGGTTCAAATTCCAAAGTATATAATGTACATGTATAGCACGTTAGATGCGGCACGCTTACTGTGGTAGAGCAATGCGGTCAACTAAAATTGATAAGACAGCTCCAAAATTTGACGACACTACAGCAGTCTATACAAGTAATCTATTACTTTGTGAATTATGATAAATTTGCCAGACATTAACAAGGCCGTCGCAGGAAACAATTTCAACGAAAGCTTATCTTATCGTAAAGGCTAGACCTAGTGACAAACTACTATGTACTGAGAACTATTACTATTGCAGTCTAATCTCAAATGCTCCCCTAGACCCAATACCCTTGACAGACCGGCCGGGCCGTTTAACTGCGCAAATGTGACCGCCGCAAACTAATTAGAACCACTTTGATCCAAGCGGGGGGAAATTTATACGTCACCATCATCTAACTTTTAGTATAGTTTGGAGTACTATCAGGCCCAACTGGCATGACCTGGTCGGAAAATGATTCATTTGCCAGTGAGCACACTAAAACCATCTATAGATACTACAATGGCGCCCTGCCCCTTTCTTTACAGAACCCTGAGAGGCGCTAGACAGCCATTGAACTTAATAGTTCGAGTATTTTAGTTAGACAACAGAGAACCAAATGAGAGCGGCAAATGTAAATCAAAATACTGCTGGGTAATTGTGCAACATTTGTGTGCCCGTTGAGAGAGTTGTTCTCGTTAACAGTATCCTTATCAGTGCCAAGAGAGAGAGCACTGCTCAATGACTCTCGCATTGTAGGTACGAGAGTATTATGTATAAATGGCACAAAACCCAAACCAACGCGTTTAGTTCTTTGCGGTTTGGCGGAGCATTTAAATCGCTTTAACTTGGCACAAATCGGACAGACTAGATCTCATACATATATACAACGCGCCTGTTTTCGATCCTTTTAAAGCCCACCTACGCCCGCCTCAAACCAAGGAATCCTATTACTTTTTGGGCCACAATTTTCTCAATCGTCGTTTGTATAATGTGCTTTGACTTTGTGGTGCAGGCTTAAGAATGGTGAGTTCGCGTATACAATTTTAGTTGTACCACTGCTGAACCACTTTGCAAATGCGCCAGGCAGTTGAAATTGGATTGGCCCTGACCAAAACCAGTTATTTCCAAGCCACCAAGTCGCGATATGTTTCCCAATGGGTTGTTGTATAACGAAATCAGTCTGGTAATCGTGTCCGTCATTTCATTCGGAAAACAAAGCGCCTATATAGTATTTATTATACCCTGCAGACTGCTCAATCATGCCCACACACACAATGTGTACAGTTGTGTAAAGTTAATGAAATGATACTTTAGGTATATACGGACAGTTTATCAAGTTATTCAAATAAAACAAAGAAGGTGCTAAAGGTGTTTTTTTTGCTAGGAATAGGAATTTGGGTAAAATGTTGTGGGTATGTTTATTTTAGGCTAATCAAGAAACTTGCTCAATCTCACTGACACAGTTTTCTTCCAACCTTATTAATGAGATTAGCAGGCATACATTTCTACAACTTAGAGATGGACTCCGTACCAAATCTTCCTATTCACGGCAAGGTCCAATTACGAAAATTTTCGTAGACTTTTTATTTGGAATATGCAAATGGTTTTTCTCATGTGAATTAACTAATATTCATCAGCTTTTTGATTCACAGCCAGTAAAAGTTTTATGATTTTTATACTCTGTACCAAATGTACACAGAGTATATTAAGTTTGTGCAAAAGTATGTAACAGCCAGAAGGAATCATCTCTGACCCTATAAAGTATATTTATTCGTGATCAGCATCAAAAGCCGAGTCGATATAGCCATGTCGGTCTGTCTGTCCGTCCGTCCGTATGAACGAAGAGATCTCAGAGATGGTAAGAGATAGAGGTTTAACATGTATGGGACATATATTTCCTATACTTGCAGGCAGATCAAGTTTATTTTCAATTTTTGCCACGCCCCCTCCGGCCACCGCAATTTGGAAAAAACGTCATATCTCCCACAGTTTTGATGATAGATTTTTCGTACCTTCTAGAGATATCTAGTAATCAAAATTGTTTATCGATTTGCTAAAGGAATGATTAAGATCGGATGAACGATACTCAAGCTTTGAGCAAAAAACGGCCAGTTTACACAAAAAGTTTCATACAACAGTTTTCCAGACATTTTTGGGTGTCAATTTTCCACTTGTACACTTGAAAAGTGTATTATAAGAAGTTTGCAACTCAAAAGGAATGATCTCCGACCACATGAAGTATATATGGGCATTTCTATTCCAATTTTCAATTCGTTTTTTTCTTTATAATATAGCTCTTAGCAATCACTTTAATTAGTGCTAAAGTGTATAACAAGTGAAATTCGATTTCCAAAATAACGGCAAAATAGGAAGCGATTCGAACGTGACAAAAATAGAAGTTGTTTTCGGGTGCAGCTAAAAAAAGACAAAGTTTAGCGAAACCTGACAAAATAACTGAGCCCAAATAGTTTTAATATCTTATGAATGAATGGAATGAATGGTTCATCAGAATAATTGATCCCTGAGCAGGTATCAGAAATAAATTATGCTTCGAATAGTTTCTGCTGTTGGAGAGAGCAGTATCACTTTAAGGTAGCGTACTATTTCTTCGATACATGTTCCTGTATCATGATACTTCAAATTGGTTATTATGATGCCGCATCACTTGAGTTCAGTAGGCGTCTCGGATATCAACTCGAAATGCTAGTCGACTGGCCGCTATTCGCGAAGAAAATCTAGCATCTCCTCAAGTAGAGCGTGAGCGTGATGAAGACAAGAACTTGCAAGGGTATAAAAACTTGGGCATGGACGAAGTTAGCTTAGCCTTTTCGTTTTATTCAAAGTTTCTTTTAGTTTCTTTATGTGTAACATTAAAAATTAGTTTGGACCTAATCGCTGGAAACTAAATTTGCACAACCTTGAGCGCCCATTTTCCACAAGAGAGGGTGAATTTTCCGGAAGAATGGTATGCAGTCATAATACAATTTTCTTATAGATCTATGAAAATAAGTGTAAACCTGATCGGATGATAAAAAAATAGTTAAATACAACAGTATTCTGTACTTTTAAACATTTCCCGACTGAGTTTTCCAAAATCTGATCTTGGTACTCACTTTCTGCATGTGGAAAATTCAGCTTCAGCTTCCTATCTCTTATGGTTTCGGCAAAATTATTTTTACAAACAAAAATTTTATAAATGAATAAAAAATCATATAAGATTGAAATTTTTATCGTATACTGGTATAAAAGTAAGTTTTTAATAAAACATAAGTAGTAAGAAATCAAAATGTGCACATGGGGGTTGGCATAAGTATTTTGACAAGATTTTAAAATTGATTTATTCTCAGCACAGGACCAAGTTCTATATTCCAAATCTCAGAACGAACGCTTTGTCGTAAGACTCTTCTAACACAAGCAGATTAATATTCTAAATATGTATAAAATAACTAAGAGTGCTGCAATCGAGTACCCCGACAGCAAAATACTCTGTTCCAAATATGTGGATTTTGCTCGGATCTCATTGTATTTTTCAAAATTCAAACTCAGAGTTCAAACTCTCTGACAGTTTTCCACAGTTAAAAGGAGGATTCTGAAACAAACTTGATCTGGGTACGGTATAGACCTATGCCATAGACCTATATGTATACATGCAAAAATTGGTGGCTCTATCTCTTATAGTCTCTGAGATCGACGCGTTCATACAGACAGACGGACATGGCTAAATCGAGTCAGCAGTTGATGCTGATCAAGAATATGTATACTTTATACGGTCGGAGATGCTTCCTTCTGGCTGTTACATACAGCTTCATGATCCCCTTTTCCCATTTTTAATGGGAACAGGGAATACAAAAATGGGAAAGGGAAAAAAATTTGTAAAATAATGTAACTGCCTGAATCAATCTTAATAGTTAGGCAGCAACGTCTCATTTTATATAAGCGCCCTTAATTGATAAACATTTTGTGATTTGCACAATAATATAAGCTCTTTAGAACTTAGTGCAAGGTTGTCAAACACAATAAATTTAATTTCATTACAAATTTGTGTTGAGATAATAAACTCCTTTTAAATTTATATTGAATTTTTTCTGATACACTTTTATTTTCATTCTTTATTCAAATTTAAGTTAGATTCCAAACTAAAATTCAAATCCCAAATAGGATCTTAATTTAATCACAATCATACCTGAATGAGGTTGATATTGTTTTGTGTACCTACAAAGAGAAAAAAAAAGTTCAAGTTCATATTGATATTCGCAGGTTAATATGAACTTTTAAAAATATCATTTTTTTCATTCGAATTCGGAATTCGAAAAACTGAAAGCGACGGGATGCTTATATTAAATGTGACAGAGTAAGAAAGTGTAGCCGGGTGTGGTGCAGCGGGTAGTGTGTAAGCCTGCTTTTTATTATGTGATCGAAAATATTAATACAACATTTAATCTTAGTCATATCAGAGTAAAATTGATATGAAACAATGTCGAACTGAGTGCCATTTCATTTCAATTTTTTTCTCTATGTATATTATTACTATTTTTTTATTAGAAAGTTGGTTTGGGATTGTATTAATTTCGAAGGATCAGCTTATGATGCAGTTCTCAGAAACAAAAACCCTAACCGAACCAATACATTGTTGAGTAATTTGAATAATTGTAAATGGCAACATTATATTTGATTGATTAGATTTGATTTGATTGCTCCTCAAAATGTCTATTTGAGATCGATTTTGTTCAATAAAGATTGCTCTTGATCTCTGGTGTGATCTTTGGGAATAAGATTGATATTATATAGGTTTGAGATGACAATACAAAAAAATACACTTTAATTTGATTTTCAGTAGTTTTGCCTCCACAATTTGGCCTTTTTAAAGCGATCAAATCCGCCAAGAGAAAAATTACATACAGGCATGTTCTCAATTCCACTTCCATGGCAACTTTTCGAAAGTGGAATTGATTCATTTCACTCGCAACATCAAAATGAAGAACTTTTTCGTTTTGAAAAGTAATGCTTGTTAATCGGTGGAATGAAAAGTGATTGCCAAATTACGCTAGATGTACATAAAGTACATTTTCTTAATTCTAGGATCAATTTAGAAATTGGTAGATAAATTTGATTTGCATTTAAGTCTTTAATTGATTTACAAAGATTCTTTTAAGCAATGTCCAGAACTTGGTACAGCCAGCAAAAACGAAAAGTGAAGCCTAAAAGTCAGCCTCTGTCATTTCCGACTGTTCCTTGGACACAGTAACAGTCTCGCTTGGACCGGTGGTTTGCAAAAAGTAAAATGAGATCAATTTCAGTCGGAATTGTGAGTACGTGAAAACAAAACGGGAGCGGAAGTGCATTCGATTAACTTTTCAAAAACGTAGTGGAATTTAGCACATGCCTTATAAAGTCGCCAAGTTATCCGAAATGTTAACTTAATGTATGAAATCTACGTTCCCTTTAGGTCATCTTATAGTCGCACAGATAAGCAAAATTTTTCCTCCCTGGAAGAAAAAAACTCCCAATGGCCCTGATAAGGTAATCAACTCACAGAAGACGCGTTGCCGCCTCGTATTTGGTTTTTTTTTTTTGCTAATATTTTATATTTTATTTAATCAACAATCAGTCCATCTAACCCATAAACTTGAAGGAGCTGGCACCTAGCACACGTGTCACTCACATGCTGTGCACTGATCTGGCAACTTTGTAGCAATCTATTGCTCTATGATTGCCCCGCTAACTCAATGAGTTGCTGTCATAAACATTGAGCTGAATGTAGCCAAGTTCATGAAACATTTTACGATATATGTACTTTTGTATACACAAACAGTCATACATATACATACATACATATATGTATATAAATCCGTATAAATAAAACTCAATGACGGACGCTGCTCTTGTTTATTTTGTACGACTTTCCGCAGTGGATGGCCAAAAAAATTACCGAAAACAGAGAACAAAAATAAACAACCACCTATTAGCATTAGCTTCTCAAACAACTAAATAAAAAGAAATTTAAAAGAGGAAGTACATTTTTATCAACAATTAGTAACCCCAAGGTATGTACAGGTTTAAAAATATTCACACAGAACTCAGCTGTTACTTGAAGACTGAAGTATTTTTGTGTGGCCTACTTTTGGGCTGTTGTTTGAAAATAGAAATTCACTTTACGGAAATGAAATGAAAGTTGCTTATTTTTACTTTATTAAATACAATTAATTTGTACTTGACTGTATGCTAATCATGATCGGGCAGAATAGAATATGGCATGAAAATTTATTAGCTACAAATTGGTTGTGGAGGTTTCTGAATATCAAATAATTGATTAATGAGCGCTGTGATGTTAAGTGACAGTCAAATGTTGAAATGTGTACAGGTGGATTGAATAAGATGAATATTGTTAGCTTTTATGACATCTCTTTAGTCGCTTGAATTGATATAAGACAAAAACTGATGTTTAAAAACTCAAATAGCTTTTCTTTGAACTTAACTTTTTGAATATGATATTCTTGCTCTACACTCAGAGAAAAAATAGAGAATTTCACTCTTGAATCAAGAGCAATCATTCTCAAAAGTAAGGTAAGACTGAAAATTCTTGATCCAAGAGCAAAATTCTTGATCCAAGAGTGAATTTTTGATCCCGACATTCCTGATAGGTATTTTTTTTTTTTTTACTTTTTTTTTTTTACTTACTTTACTTACTTTTCTGGGACTTGAACTCGGTACCTCGTAAGACCGAAACACACACAGGCGACGTGCAGCTTAGCCCACTCGACTATCTTCCATAAGCTAAAAGACGCGACGAAATCACACTTATAAATAAACGCGATTGACTTTCGAACGCATCGGACAACGACAAACTGTGCATGCACTCTCTCTCTCTCTGCGAGAGCGAGTCCAACGCTATTCTCTCAAAGTTGAGTTGCCCTCACTCCCCTTGCCTATAAAAAACCAAATTGAGAATGTTTATACTCAAACTATTCGTTCTAGTTTTTTCTTAGTGTACAAATCTTAAAGTATTTTCATTTTACGAAAGTTTATATTTAAGTGTAGATCCGATTTTGTTTTAACCATTTGAACTGGCTCAAACTGATACGTACCCCGTTTCGAGCAGTGAAATTGTATAGCTCGTTATTAACAACCTGCTTACCAAATTGCAAGTACATAGCTTGAAATACTGAAACCACAATGAATGGATAAAAGCCTAGTTCAAAACCCACTTTTAATCGAAAAATATCTAACTCCTTTTTACTAGCCCACCCACCAAATTTCAGAATTCCGCACACACAGTTTCAATAGCGCAACTGGTTCCGAACCGGGCTTAAACAGGGAATATTTCTAGCTTCTAACTAAACACCTGTACACCTAGTATCAGATTTTGTATTTTATGTTAAATAAACCGAACCGATTTGAACTTGGAATTCCGACTGATTCTTCACAGCGAAACGAGCTTTAAACCAAATCAAGTCTGACAAAATATACGGGTGATTTCATGAAAAATCGGCCACTCAACTTTTTTTTTGCTAATGTAAATGTGCTTAATTCGCGGGAAAAAATGATTTGAAAATTTAGCTATTAAAAAAATGTAATTATTTTCAATTGCTTGCTATCCAAAGCCATTGGTAATACAAATATTTTAAAAATCTGTAAATTTACGTCGAATCCAAAACTTTCAAATTTATTACACTTAAAAATTATTTACATTTTTTTGGTTACCGGAAATAAGAAAATAAAAATTAAATTAATTTTTGTTCTTAATTTTTTCTCTAAATTTGGTCTTGTATCCAGGAATTTACTGTATTAAGCTCTAAATGGGAAACTGAATAGTTCCAGAGTTATGGCCACTGTGCTAAACACCCACCCACTAAGCTAAAAACTCCTCCGACCATGACAAGACAGCTGACAGAACAGCTGTTCCTATTGGTGAGACTTGGGCAGTTCGATAGCATATCGATAGAGAATCTCGCGGGGTACCCGTCCCGCGCCCATCTCTAATTATGAAACACAAATGAAGATTTAGGTTTATGAAGATTTTGACATTTTTATTAATTTTAACCCATTAAAGGCTGCCCACAGATCAGCTCATACGATTTTGGTAACATTTTGAAATGTGTGCCTAGAAGACCATAAAAGTTGATAGAAAAAAAAAGCTGATTAAATGTATAAAATTAAAAAATTAATTAAATTAAAAAAATTAAAAAATTAAGAAATTAACAAGTTTAAAGCTAACACCATGAAAAAATTAATTAAATTTAAATATTTAAAAAATTAAGAAATTCAAAAAAAAAATAAAAAAATTTAAAATTAACACCTTGATTTCCAAACAAAGTAAAAAAAAGTATAGCAAATAATGGGCATTATGGGCTGTCGGGTGTTTTTAACACCCATTGTCACTAAATCAGGTGTGTTGACACATCGCTGTATATTTTTCTCCATTACATACAGGACACCTGAAGATAATGTATGCGAAATATGTCACCTTATTAATCTTATGATCTGCTGCCACAGCTTTGCTTATAATTTTTTCAATTTCTTTTTTTTGCTTAGTTTCCTCTAAGACAATTTCCATGCTTGCAATAACAATGTCAAGCTAAAGTCTCTATAAGGTGTCGTTATTTTTATTAAAAAGCTCATGTGCCTCGCATTACAGAACGAAATAATTGAGCTTACATTATCAGTTTTTGTCTTCGTACACGTGCATAAATGCGTAAATTTAAAGGGGATTTTTCGCCATAAGTTTTAGCCAATAAAAAAGTGAGGTTTGATTCATAATCTGTAGATTTGAATCTTAAATTAACTTCAATTTTGCAGGAATGTTTCAAAGACAAAACCTCTCTAATGAAGAGCGAGCTAAAATATCGCCATATCGCGAAATGGGGATGTCTCTACAGGAATTCACTTTCGAAATGGCGAGAAGGTATTTTAAAATTTAAAAGTATTTAAAAGATTCCGGAAATCACAGAAAAAGACCTCGTTTTGGACGACCGCCATTGCTGAAAAAACGTGATAAAAAAAAAGAGTTTAAGAAAACCTAAGTGCAGGCCATATTTCCCACGAACTAGCTCTCCCAGTATCGAAGCGTCGTGTGCAGCAAATTCTACGTGACGATCAATTCGATTCATATGAAAAAAGGACCGTCAAATGTCAATTACTTCCTAGGCACAAAGTTGCCCGTATGCACTTTGCTGAGATGCATAAGTATTAAGACTTAGAGTGGCAAAGTATTATCTTTAGTGATGAAAAAAGTTTAGCAGCATTTCGCTTTGCTGAAAAGAGTTCAATATGATTTGTAACACATAAAATGAACTCTGAAAGGTATGCCGATCTATTTGACAAAATTTTGGTAATTATGGACAAGAATATTTCAGAGATTCTTGAACATTCCAACAGGACAATGCTGCGTAGCGTGTTTTAAAATGCTCTAAACTATTTTCTTAAGAAAAAAAAATAGCGGTTTTGATGTGGCCCGCAAAAGGTCCAGATCTTAATTCCAATGAGAAATTTTGGGAGATAATTTCCAACAAGGTCTACACGCATGGGAGGCAAGTTAACACGTTAAAAGAACTTAAAAAGTCTATTATCGTAGATTGGGCTATATTGGATGCATCAATTCTTCAAAACTTGGTCAATTCAATGCTAGGACGTGTATTGAAGGTTATTAACAGTAATGGAGGACATTATTAGGTATATTAAAAAAATCACGGTGACTAAACCTTATTAAAATTGAATATTCTGAAATTATCAGTTCACTTATTTCGTTCTGAAAAATAAAAATTTAATATTTTAAAAAGTATTATGATTTCATTAAGTCTTTTAAGAATTGGAATTGAATTGTTATTCCGTTAACAAAAACTGTAGGAGATATGACGTTTTTTCCAAATTGCGGGGGCGGGAGGGGGCGTGGCAAAAATTGAAAATAAACTTGATCTGCCTGCAAGTATAAGAAATATATGTCCCATACATGTCAAACCTCTATCTCTTACCATCTCTGAGATCTCTTCGTTCATACGGACAGACAGACGGACAGACGGACGGACGGACAGACGGACATGGCTATATCGAATCGGCTGTTGATGCTGATCAAGAATATATATACTTTATAGGGTCGGAAACGATTCCTTCTCCCTGTTACATACTTTTGCACAAACTTAATATACTCTATGTACCTTCGGTACAGAGTATAAAAATCCGATATATTCAGAAGGCTGCAAACCGATTCAGGGCCGAATACTGAAGAATCGGTTTGGTTCGTGTTTTTTTGACCAACAATAAATTTATCTTATTTGGAATTTATCTAATCCGATCTAAAATATGTCGAAACTTCGAATGAGAATTTTACAGTCCCGGAATAAATTGCCTGCACCGTACTGAATAGTCAGAACTGGCAATACCTTTCCCAAATCTCTCCAATAATTTGAGAATCAATCTGATTTCGTGTGAAAAAAAAATTATCATAATTACACAGGTTAAAAAGTCAATTACAACACACCAGCACTTAATTGTCGTAATTCATGTTTCGAGTAAAACTTAACATTAGGTGAAAAAAGCAATTATGGTGTCAATAATATGACAAGCAAATATTATTATAAATTAATTTTAAGCATAAGCTTGAGGAAAGTATAAAATTTATAAATAAATCATTTGGATTTGTGGCTAATTATAAATTTTTTGACATTTTGGAAAGTAAACAAAACAAAACAAAATCATGTTTGCCTTAACTAGAGTAACAAACACTCACCACACACTCACGCACACACGCAGCCTAAGCCATGACTCGACGACAGTCACAACTGACATTTAATGAGAGAGAGACAGAGAGAGAGAGGAGAGCAGCAGCAGCAGCAGCACTTCCACTTGATTGCCTCGATCTTGGCTAGAGCCAACTACTACTACTTACTTACAACAACAAAAACTGATATAAATAAGGAAAAGCAACGCACGCGCGTATTAATTGTTCGATGTTCTAAACGGACAGCGGTCGTCGATCAAGTTTATCAAGCATACGCAGTGTTGTCTTGCAAAAATATGGATAACATCAAGTCGGGCCATCGTCGCCAGCCAGCTTTGGGCAAGGCTATGCCAGTTACGGCCTTGCTCCTAAATCTCAATTTATCCAAACCCACACAAAATCGTAGTGCTGTCCAGGATGATGAGAATGAACCACCGCCACGTTATTTCAGTTTAGCCGAGGATATGTCAGAGCCTCCTTCACCAAACGATGACTATGTTCATGGAAATTTAATGGGTAGCACTGGGGAAATTAAACACTGCCTAAATTGCAATCAAATGGCATCAACTCCTCCACCCATACACTATTCGGCCCTCACAGAGATGTGTCAGCGTTTGTGCACTGATCAATGTCGACAGGGCCAGCTCACTCTCGGTGGTCACCAGCAACGACAGGATTTCCTCAAGCAATATGAAATTGCGGAAGCTTTAGCCAAGACCTCGGCAATGACCTCCACCACACAAATGAAACAACGTCTGGCTGCACGTAAACTGGAAATGGAAATGGATGTGGATAAGGAGAAGGAGAAGGAGCTGCATGCGTCAGAGGGTGTGGCCGTTGGAGACAGGCTGCCGCCGCCGTCATCGTCGCTGCCGTTTATTGATTATGAACCGCCGCGAGATCTGCTTTTGTATCTTGTAAGGTGAGCACACGCAAAGTGAGCGGGAGAGTGACTAAACTTGTAGTTGTTGTTGTTGTTGTATTTGCCGGCGGCTGTCGCGCTTATAAATCAAGTTCATGGCTGGCAGCCATGTCAAGTGTTCTTTGGGCATGGCCAGGCCTTAAATCACTTACAATCCAAATAACTAACCTTGCACAATTTGTGCAAAAATATATAATATATTCAGAAATTAATTTGACACTGAAAATGTTGGCACAGATTTTACATTCAGTTATATACAAAAATTGCGTTTAAAGCAGAAAGTGGCCAAAGGGAATCAAAGCTACGGAACCCGGTACACCGGTTTTGTATCAAATCATAACTTTAGATTTGTGACCCAAGTGGCACCAGTAATTTTCCAAACAAAGCCTTAAGTAAAAGGTACTGAGAAAACAGTTAATGCAGCTTGGAACCCTGCCTTGACAACCAAAATCTTGAAATTTAACATAAACATTAATCTTGACATTTAACAAACATTCGCTAATTGCTGACAAGCGTATGTAACAGGAACAATCAGTAGGAAGAAATCGAACTTTCAACAAAGAATTTGCAAAATGATCGCTTATGAAATTAAAGCCGAATCTTTGGCGGATAAATTGAGCTGGATTTCATTTCAAATTGCTTAGATTAGCCATGCAAATGCTTAAAGTACTTTTTATTCAAAGCTAAATATTCACGTCAAATTTCAGTCGCCTCAATGGCTTAGAGTCTGCATAACTCATAAACTGTCGGTTCTGTCTTCGACCACTGAAGCTGATTCTTTATTTTTTGATTTTGTCCAATGTTATTCTCGTTTGTGTACAGGAGGAGACTTTGTTTTAATATAATTTCTTACTTCAGCTATAGTTTTTGTCCATTAAAGGGATTTGAACCGGGAGGCAATGCATCCACATTTTGTTTTCCAAATCACTTGAGCAGTCTAAACTTCCAACTCCATGGAAAGAATCTTTCATTATTCCCTTACATAAAAAGGGTTCTCGTTCTGACATTTCAAACTAAACTCTTCGAACAAATTATAACATCTCAGTTACAACACTCATGTTCTCCTTTTATAACGCCCAACCAGCATGGATTTTTTAAAAACAGATCCAAACAGATACAAACCTACTGAAATTTACTTCTTCAGTGATTCATGGTTTCACTCAAGTTAAACAAACAGATGTTATCTTTACTGATTTTAGTAAGGCTTTCGACAGTGTCTCTCATTGCCTTTTGATTTTGAAATTACGTGTGCTGGGATTTCCACTGGGGCTTCTTAATTGGATAAAATCTTATCTCCAGTCTAGAACTCAGAAAGTAGTCTTTAATAGTAGCACTTCTTATCCGGTATCTGTGACCTGTGGAGTTCCCCAAGGCAGCCATCTTGGACCTCTTCTCTTCGTGTTATTTATTAATGACCTGCCTAATGTAAGATGACAAAGATATTCCGGTGCCACAACTCGCCCAACGATTCTGTTTTGCGTCAGGTTGATTTGAATTCCATATTTATGTGGTGCTCTTACAATATGTTGCAAATGAACAGGGACAAGTGTAAATCTATGACTTTTTTGATTAACTATTTATTGGATTCTTATCAACTTGAACAAGTTGAATCTTTTCATGATCTGGTATTATGTATTACCCTCGACCATGAACTTTCTTTTGGCACTCACATTGAACTTTCTGTGAATAAACCCAGGGGTTTGTTAGGTTTTATTAAACGTTGGTCTAAGGAGTTCAATCAGCTTTTGTTTATATCCCTAGTGAGGCCTATTTTGGAGTTTGGTTCGTGTATTTGGAACCCTCAATCACTCACCCTGTGTAAACGTATTGAATCTGTCCAGAAGCAGTTCCTTTTGTTTGCCCTTCGCAACCTGGGTTGGGACCCACAGTTGAGACTTCCTCCATATATATTTTCCGGCTTAAGCTGTTAGACTTATCTTCACATGAGCAAAGACGTACTATGTTGGGTATAATGTTTCTTAACAAGCTAATAAAGGGTAATATTGACGCTGAGTACCTACTCGGGCGCGTGAACCTTAATGTCCCTTCAAGACAAACACGAAACTATATTCCTTTGAGGCTTCCTGTTGCTTCTACTTTATATGCCTCTAATTGTTCTTTTCATAAATTTCTATAGTAATCTTTCCTAAAATGATGATAATATAAAAGATCGATGTATACAAAATAACAATGTTAGAAGTACAAACTATTTAAACAAAAAGTGTTTTACATTCAACGTTGATCGACCTGGTTTGAAACCGTCAGTCGATAGCCGCACGCTCAGTCTTTGCCGCCAAACCTATTACACCTGTCTTCCCGGATCGTCCCCAGATACCAGATCGTTCGGTTAAGCATCATTGGCGTTGCGCAGTGGCTTAACAGGTTATCCGTTTCGGTTTTTAGAACGAACAATTTATAATTATACTAGCATATAAGCCGTCGCGCTTCACTAGTCGCCATCAGTATAGTGAATTATCGTTATCGTTATCGTTATCGTTATCGTTATCGTTATCGTTATCGTTATCGTTATCGTTATCGTTATCGTTATCATTATCGTTATCGTTATCGTTATCGTTATCGTTATCGTTATCGTTATCGTTATCGTTATCGTTATCGTTATCGTTATCGTTATCGTTATCGTTATCGTTATCGTTATCGTTATCGTTATCGTTATCGTTATCGTTATCGCTATCGTTATCGTTATCGTTATCGTTATCGTTATCGTTATCGTTATCGTTATCGTTATCGTTATCGTTATCGTTATCGTTATCGTTATCGTTATCGTTATCGTTATCGTTATCGTTATCGTTATCGTTATCGTTATCGTTATCGTTATCGTTATCGTTATCGTTATCGTTATCGTTATCGTTATCGTTATCGTTATCGTTATCGTTATCGTTATCGTTATCGTTATCGTTATCGTTATCGTTATCGTTATCGTTATCGTTATCGTTATCGTTATCGTTATCGTTATCGTTATCGTTATCGTTATCGTTATCGTTATCGTTATCGTTATCGTTATCGTTATCGTTATCGTTATCGTTATCGTTATCGTTATCGTTATCGTTATCGTTATCGTTATCGTTATCGTTATCGTTATCGTTATCGTTATCGTTATCGTTATCGTTATCGTTATCGTTATCGTTATCGTTATCGTTATCGTTATCGTTATCGTTATCGTTATCGTTATCGTTATCGTTATCGTTATCGTTATCGTTATCGTTATCGTTATCGTTATCGTTATCGTTATCGTTATCGTTGTCGTTATCGTTATCGTTATCGTTATCGTTATCGTTATCGTTATCGTTATCGTTATCGTTATCGTTATCGTTATCGTTATCGTTATCGTTATCGTTATCGTTATCGTTATCGTTATCGTTATCGTTATCGTTATCGTTATCGTTATCGTTATCGTTATCGTTATCGTTATCGTTATCGTTATCGCTATCGTTATCGTTATCGTTACCGTTAGCAACCTATTTCAAATTCTTCCGTATTCTATCCTTACAAACCGAGTTTCAAGCCAATCGGTTGAAAAATAATTATTTGCCTACAGAATTTTCCGGGAATTTTGACGCCTGGGGGGCGGATTTTCCGACATTGGAAAATCACATTTCAAATTATTCCGTATTCTATCCTCACAAACCGAGTTTCAAGGCAATAAAAAAATAGGCAAGGCAAAGAAAAATAGTTTTTTGAATGCAGAATTTTCCGGCCATTTTTCTCGTGGGCGGATTTTCCTAAATCGGGAAAACAAGTGTCGAAATATTTCGCGTACTATGCTTACAAACCAAATTTCAAGTCAATGGAAAGAAAAAAAAAATTTCCCATACAACTTTTCCGACGCTTTTCCGGTTCAGCCTTTTATCTCTTACCGTTTGCTCTCTGCGTTGATTACCAATCAGTCAGTCAGTCAGTGAATCAGTCAGTCAGTCAGGACACACTGTTTTATATATAGAGTAGAGTAGATATGAGCTTCAAGGGTATATCAACTTCCGAAGTTAGCTCTTTCTAATTTTTAATTCAGCTTAAAAGCTTTGTTTTAATTTTGGTTTCAGTTACTACAAGGTGGTCTACTCCTTATGTGAGTTTTTTCTATCGAATTGATGGCGATTTTCTGTGTGGAAATTAAGTCGTTCAAAATGACATAATTTGGACGCCTTTTATGCGACTTAAAGCGATAAGGGTTTGTTTATGTAAAAACTGTTGGTGAAACCCCGGATTGTCGGATTTTTGCGTCGCGACAGGTCATCATTATTCGACATCAGGTCTTAATCTGAATTTTCGTTGGTAATTCTTTTAAAATTTTAATATTTCACATAAACTTAAAAAAAAGTAAATAACTTCAAAACTTATGTCAAGACATAGAACATAATTTCAAATAGATCAATTTGGTAACAATATAAGCCCATTATAAGTGTTGCTATGCTCGTGTAAGCAATATACTGTCTGGTCACGTCTCTCTGCTGATAAGCAGCAGTAAACTATGTAATCACGCATGTTTAACAATTTACAACGTCTGAGATTCATTTGTGGCATATTTGCATATGGTTCAGCAGTGAAAAATCCCCCCTTTAAAATATATAAAAAAAAACCCCTCCTCACTAATGCTTACTTTTTGCTTTTTTAGGAAATACAGCTTGAACCGCGTCTCTTTGACATTGCCATATTGACACGAATTATAAAACATTACAAATTATCCTAGTGCTAAAATTAAAAAGAGGGTTTTGCTTAGCACAACCAAAGACATACATAAACTAGTCCAGAGTAATCTGTGTTTAAACTTAGTCCAAGAAAAGCGACAACAAAATGGAGTTTCTAATGAAAACATCGCGTTTGATTGTCACATCCAAGACGTTTGCGAGACGTGTGACTGTGCCCATACCCAGGTAAGATGCAGATACAGAACTCATTACGCATGTAATTGCGTTGTTTCTATACATAAATTGTCTGGTCCCGGGGGGGAAATTTGCATTTATTTTCCATACTTTGTTTAGGCATACATCAGTCTGGGACATTAGAGAGCTATGCTGCTAAGGATATGTATCTGAAAGCTATATACCCGCACTTTTGTTTTCATTACACAAAATAAAACGAAAGCGAGACAAAAGCACAGAGAATACGCATAAATATTTAACAATGCTGTCAGCAGCGTTCTTTGTTATGTGATGCCAAGTAGAACGCACGTGAGCAGAACCGTACTGATCTTGTTCTGTATCTTGCAGATACATCTCAGTGAGTGCCCAAGCTGAAATACCCGTTTGTGCGTATGTATCTGTGTGTTAGCTCTCTTTCGCTGTCTCTGATCTCTCTAATAAAACGCCGCATTTCAGTTGGCATTCAGTTTCGCAAAAGTCGCTTGCAAGCGCACTTCGCACCACACAACAAACAATCCTCCCATATTTGGCCACCCCAAAAAAAACAAAAACTTAAAACAAATTTAGCCAAAGTTCCTACTTGAATCCTCCTTGTACAATATGGAGCAAGCTTTGCATATGAATCGCGCCAATAAGGTGCCCTGTAAGAACGATCGTAAAGCCTACCTGCAAAAGGTGATGCTGACCAGGTGAGTTAGCTTGATCGATTGCGTTGACAATCGCATCCCAAAAATCAACAATCTCCCAACTGGTTTCGATTCACAAAAAAAAAAAAATGAAAAACCAGACTCACAGCTGTGAAGCTATTGACCGAGCGTTTTTTGTTTGAGATTTGCGTAGGCGGTGGAGCAGCAGATTCTCTCTCGCTTATGGTTAAAGTGCTAAATGCTTGTGAAAGGCCCCAAGTAGTTCAGCTCTTAGATTACAACTTAATCTTCAGTTTTTTAGTTCAAAATATTTGTTTAAAAAAGTCAAATGTTTTGAGTGCTGCATCAACTTTCAGCACACAATTTAAAGCTGACAGTCAACTGCTTCTCGTGCTATGTCAAATATAGTAGACGGAAGTACACACAAGGAAAGATCGCATGTCTCAAAATTTGACAAGACTGCAAACCGTTTCAGAACCGAACCAGGTGAAAACGATTTGTTACAGGTTTAATTTTTAACATTTCATCCAAACATAAATAAATTTCTCAATAATTTCAATGTCAAAAACAAAGTTGATTAGTAAAACAAAATTGATAATATTAAAAAATGACGAAGGGTTTATCATTGACTTGGCGTCGATATTTCTGTCTCGAAGACCAACCACTTTTGGCAGTCGAGAAACAGAACAAGATTTAATTAGCAATAATGTTATTCGATGACTAAATTATTGTCTTATCAGTAGGCTTGGACAACCGCCCCTGGTTAATATCCGCCTCGAAGGGCCAAACATTGTTGTATGCAGGCGAATCCCAACAATATAAATGTCTTTTCTCAAAGTCGAACGCTTGTTGGAGATGTTATCGATGGTTTAGTTAAAAAGAAACTTGATTGGCTTGAATTTTCCACTAATCGTTACAACCACTGAACACTGGACTTGTAACTGTTAATAATTAAGTGCAATCTTAATGTAAGCTTAAATCTAAGCATGGTAAAATGCTTGGCCTAAGGCTAATCTAAAATTAAGAAAACATTTTCCATAAGCAAGAAAATATTTTCTTAAATTTAGAAAAACATTTTCTAGATTTTAGAAAAGATTTTCTGGTTTCTATAAATAGTTTTTTTAACATTTAGAAATTATTTTCTAAATTTATAGAAATCGGTTGTCTTACTTTTAGAAAATATTTTCTTATTTTTAAGAAAAAGTTTTCTAACACTTAGAAAATTTTTCTACATCTCAGAAAATTTCTTGAAAATAGTCAAAATTTCCAAATCCCAGACTTTACGCCGCACCCCTTCCCTTATCGGTCTAGACCAGCGATGCCCAGCAGTATGCTCTTTGGGTACGTTTTGTTATTGTAATTGCACCGAACATACGAAATCAATGATCGTATACATGCAGGACGCGAGGCATACAAAACGACACACATGCTAACGATTTCGTGTGTATGCGACGCGTAGAACAAAAACCGGTTTTGTACTCTTCTTTGATTGGTGTTTACGAGCGCAAGCAAACTGACCAACAACAATTTCATTATTGGTATTGGTGCTTATCTTTGTCAGCATTGGTGAGTGCTCTGTCGTATGCTGCTTTTGGGCATGCCT